>VRMD01002522.1:0-13054 GCA_009872375.1 Sminthurides bifidus | reverse complement strand
TTGAAATGACATTTTTAATAGATAACAAGGTTCTTACTGTCGATCTATAAACTGCACATCCTGCGTATTGAGATAACAAAAGTTTGGGAGGCCGAAATTTTGGTACGCATGCACAAGATGTAACTGGACTAATAAGATCAATTGATAAGAAATATGAAGTAATTGCAAATATCCAGTGGGTGAAAACTTACCGGTTAAACTATAACGACAGATATATTTTACAAAACCAATAGGTATATACTATACGCGTTAAGGACAGTGGCACTGTAATTGTTGAAGACCGAGTTTTTGTCTGATTGTCGTCAACCACAGAGAGAATATAACATATATTTCTGAAGATTATTTAAGCCGAATAAAGCTCTACAAATTGACGGCGATGCATTAAAATAATAATTTTATACCAACTTTGTTTCAAACCTTCACGAATTTTGAACTTCCCGGCCTTTCTAACATTGTAAAAACTCACTTAATAGTTCCCATAATTCCTACGGTAGCGCTCCAGCCTGGGTGTCTATATAGTGAATTCTACAGTACCTGCAGATCGCACACAAGACTGCACTCTAGCCTGTATTATAATGCTGTTATGTACGTACTACGTAGGTACCTTCTCTTCATCCATGTAATGTCTCGTGCCCTCAGCGCACTGACTCCGTCCAGCTCCTTCGTATTCAAATAGCACAGTTCGTAAAGATCGAATATCTGGGTTTGCGGCCATAAGTGTAATTCAGATCAGGTTGGAGTGGTTGAAATTTGCGATTTCGGTAAACAATTTTTGGCAAAATGGCCGGAATTTTGACCCGCGCGATGACCGGAGGTATAAGCAAGAAGGCTCCGGCACTCGTCATGATTTCTAGACCAATGGCCAAAAGTAAGTCTATTTCATTTGAATCCTAAATTTCAGCAATTAAAAATCTAAAATACGATAAAATTAATGCCAATCCAGAGTTTTTTCGTTCAGAAAACGTTTGTGTATTTTGATATTTAAACCTTGACATCCCGAACGTATCTTCATTAAATGTTTGAATCATCATCGCAAAAAAGGTAGAAGGCTGAATAATCTTAGGAAGAAAACTTGACACCATATTTATTTCTAAGGATTTTGTCATAACTTTTGGCAAGCAAAAGTTCTAGTTCTAACTTTCATTTTTGCCTATGTATTAACGTTTTTAAGCCCGACAGACATAAGGGTAATGAAGCATCTTCCTGCAAGTCGTTACCTTTGAAAATTTGACAACGCGTCCTCACAAATTTTTTAAAATTGCATTTCTCATTTTCCTCTTTATAGTGGCTGATCCTCTAGAACATGCGACTGGTTTAGAACGTAAAGAATTGGAAGCTATTGCAAGAGGAAATCCGGTAAGCCAATGATCATTCACAATAATTTGTGGCATTTCAAGATGGTTCTGCTATTTTCTTTGATGGTGTTGCACATACAGTTTGTTACTGAAACATTGTGTTCCTTTCTGTAGGACCCTTTTATGATGAGAGTTTTGAAGCGGGGACCTGGCACCAAAGATCAACCGAACTTGATCCCTTCTTTCCACGAAAAGCGTCTTATTGGGTGCATTTGCCATGAGGATGCTTTCTACATTAATTACATGTGGCTCTACAAAGGCGAGCCTAAGCGTTGCGAATGTGGCCATTGGTTCAACTTAGTACCAGCTGAAGACCCCTTCAAAGATATCCCTAACCCTCACGCTTAAGTATCTGGTCAAAGTAGCTTTGTGAATAGAATTTCGTTCCGACATTTACACAGTAAAGCGTAGTGTCTGTTCATGATTACATACAGCATGTCTTCATGCGGGTTAGACTGTGGTAAACTTGTATTCGCCACCACAGTAGAATGAAGAATGTCAGCATCCGACACTTCGAGCTTGTAAAAGCTCTTCAATAAACAATCCAGTTTCAATTCAATTGGTGTTATGAATTCTCATCTCATTGATTTGAAATTCTTGTTTTAATCAAGGCTTTCCATACTTTCCCGGAAGTCAAGTGAGTGCTACAACGCTTCTGTAACTTATTAAAATCTTGCTTTACTGAGTTGCATGAACACAATACATGTAATATATGCGTCTCTTTGACTTGATTTGCATTCACAATAAATAACCACCTTAACTTCAAAAGTTAATGACGCAAAAAGTGCGATTAATACAAATGGTGCACTGAGAATTTACGCTTACAAGGACAACAACAACGTGTAAGACATTAGTAATCATTCATAAAAAATAATAAAAGCACAAAATCAGTGTACTGCATTTGCAGGATTATTTTTTGATATTCTGCGATAGTTATAGTGGCATAAAAGAAATCCTAAGCGTTATCATATACAATCTTACGAAGAAAATTGAAATGAAAGTAACCGGGAACTTCACTTCTCCATTTATGACTAGTTCTGATTAACAGCGCTTAAAAAAGCAGTCGCTTACATCAAAGTATTTAAGGACTTTACAGCAAAGGCGAACTAGTTTGACTTCTGTATCAAGCCGATCCAGCAGTAGGCACGTGCTAATGTAGTGACCTAACCGTATAGTTTGTTTACCGTACATAATTTAACTTGAGGTGACTAATGAAACGAAATCGCAGTGTATGAATTAACTGCTGTTTGGACATTGTGCAGCTGAAGTGCTGGCAGTTCCTATCATGACAATGTAATTTAAAAATAAACTCACGCTTACATTTGTAATTATAACCGAGTACGGCGCTTAAGCAGTAAGTCTTAACGGCTTTCGGTTTTTCATGCGAGGGTATAATAATTTAATTCAATAAATTACTAGTCTTGTTCAAGTTAACGTATTATTTACGATGTTCACGCGAAGTCACGCTACCCTAGCAGCTACGTTTAACTTTTGTACGTTTTTTAGTACTTCGGCAAAAAAAGGCTGCTATTAATCTCGAGTTTCAGTGCTGCATTGGCTGTAAGAGCATCGACGATAAGCAACGCGCAAACAAATCAACCAACAAGGTCCGAGGTCAAATTTTTGAATGTGACGAGAAAATCGGTGAACTGGCTTTGCGACTTAAGTTAAGACCCTGAATAGTCGTCGTGTAATGATAGACTTTTTCAACTTCAATTATGACTTCAATAACGCACAATCCAACAGATTTAGCGCCCCTGTTTTGCCAATAATCGAGCTGGCCTCCAAACCAATACATGTGTGGTAGCCAACTGACGACGGCCTCTTAAGAAACGGAATCAACTTGTCTCAACTAGTTACCGCTTGCTGTACCTTAGCACCATTATTTGCGATAAAGTCTTCCACAGCAGGATACTTGATACGAATGCAATCAACAACGTCTAAAAGATTTTTCGCATCCATAGCTAAGACATGGGCAGCTGACAACATCCCTCTGAAATAAAAATACAGATTATATCCAATATATTCACAATAAACTGTTGTAACGTTACATAGAAGTTCAGGTAAAAAACGGACAAATAGCATACTTTCGGTAATCTGCATCCAATGTGGTTGAGCTGTACTTTTCAGCTAATCGCATGGCATTGACCAGATCTTTCATATCCTTACTGAGAACTTGGTGTGCCATTTCCACCTGAAACACAAAATTTTTTGGCACTAGGATCATGTGCGAGGATTATTATTATAAGTTAGTGATAAAAATACCTCATGCTTTGCGTTAGCAGGAAATACAGTGACTAATTCGTCAACACTTCCTAGGAGGCTACGAAGTTCCAGTCCAACTTTCCGAACCAAGTCTAGGAACTCAACTTTTCCTGGTTGGTTCACACCATGCGAGAGTTCCATAATCGCTCTCACGACTGATGTCGTGTAATCAAATACCTTATCGTTTGCTCTATCAAGGTCAGCAGTAGGTGTTGGTTCCATTTTCTGAAACGACATCATAGGTTGCCAGAAAAACATTCCACCCGAATAGCTGATTTTTGCGCCAAGAGTTCGATGCTGCATTTTACCTTAACAATTATGGTTTTCTCCTCAGTCTGCGAACTCTCAGGAACTTCACCATTTACACAACCGTTTTGAGCATCGCCACATTCACTATCAGACCTATCGGATATGCTGGTCGTAATGGACAATCGTTTTCTCTGTAAGAAAAATATAGATCGTGAAATCATCTTGAAGATAATTGTTAAAACTTGCTGATCTCGGTATTTTACCAAATTATTTTCCTCTTCAGCAAGCCATCGACTGTCTTCCTCAGACTGCTTCTGTTGTTCTCTTATTTTCTGCTCCAACTCGTGTTTGTATCTCATTTCTGTATCATTACCACTGTCTCCTATAGATCCTGTTTTCTGCAAAAGTTACCGTTAAAATTCATTAAACATGGTTAACTTTAAATACAACAAGAATAACAGACCAAGTGCAAGTCAAATCAGCGTGCAAATCACACTATATAGTACTCTCACCAACCAAAAAATCAAAACCAAAACCAAGACACCATTCGACATATGCGATAGAAAAACAAGAAACTTCCTTATCATCTTAGGAAATACTGTTAAATCAGAAACAAGATTAACAACCTGATTCTAAAACAATTCAATGCACAAATGCTTGTTCCTTGGATATTTTTTCCATAAAGCCCAAACACAGTTATTGGAATACGAATGAAAACTTCTGCATGCAGGTGGTGAGTTATGAAAAATGGTAACAACAGCATGTAAAAAAACAAATGAAATTGCGAAGAAGCTGACTTAGCACGAATAAGGTAGCAAAATATGAACCTTGTCTAATGTTCCATAATTTGATGTAGGTTTGGAGCCTCCAGAAGTGCTTATAGAAGATAGATTGAATATGTCAGAGCTAGAACTATTACTCATGGTGCCTAAACTTGAAATCGTGCTAAAATTTCTGTTTAACGAATGTGTATGGTTGAGCTGGGAAGAGTTAGAAACCACGGAAGCATCCGCTAAATTCAACAGACTTCCTCCTGGTCCGTCATAAGGTTTGGTTTTGAGTTTTCTTTTAGGTGAGGCTGAAGATCCATAAGCAAAGTCCACCTTCAAAGTGTTAAAAGCGGATGCGGGCGTTGTGTACGCTGCAGGGTTTATTCCTCTCGCCTCACTATCTCGCATTATTTGTGAAAGCACTTCAGGGTTCTGGGCAACAATGTAAGTCGTTAAATTAGAGCTCGGTTGCTGCTGACTTTCTCCTAGCACGATAGGTTTTTCCAGCCTTGGCGGCTTTGGTGGGGCTTGCTCATCACTGGCAGACGATGCTAAAAAACCAAAAAGCTAGGATAATTTCATTCCACTTTGAGTGACTACGTTTTTAATTTTATTTAACCTTACCCCAGGACATTGTATGTAATCTTCTATTCTCCCTTCTCGCTGTATCTTTTTGCTGTTGGCGTTCCTCAATAAGAATATCACTGCAAGAAAATTAAATACAAAAATGTGTTAAGGACAATACTTCATACAAGCTATTCTGAAGGTATCGATCACAAAAATCAAAATGGAAGATTGACTTACTATAAAGATTCTCTTAACTGCTGAAATGTTGGGCGTTTCGATGGTTCATACGCCCAGCACTGGGACATGACAGAATACAGCCGCGGTGGACAATTTGGAGGCAGGGGTAACCTCTCACCATTCTCAATTTTCCCTATCACATCATTATTCTGTATTCCAGCAAATGGCTTGACTCCAAACATAAGAATTTCCCACATGCAAACTCCTGCAAACAAAGGTTTCCTGATAATTTTATACTGCAATAGGCTTTAGTTGCAACTTATTGAGGGAATGAGTCATGGTATCAAATTACCAAACATCCACACATCAGATTTAGAATTGAACTGACGAAAATTTACACTCTCTGGACTGAGCCATTTTATGGGTAACTTTCCTTTCGAAGCCTTGTAGTAAGATTGATCCTCCGAAATCCATCTGTAACACGTATATCTTTCCTGACCAGCCATTTAAGAAAATCTTATATTTAATTTAACAGAAAGGAAATTGATCTGTACCTGCTGAGTCCAAAATCACCCAACTTGACACAATCTTTGGCGGAAACTAGTACATTGCGTGCAGCTATGTCCCTGTTAAGCAATAAAATTGAACATAAAATAAACGGCTATTACTACAATCATACTTCATAAACTTTTTAAAAAGCGACGTTCTACCTGTGCACGTATTTTTTGGATTCCAAATACGATAAAGCTCTGGAGAGCTGATAAGCGTACAAAATAAGTGTTGCTAAATCTAAAACGTTTTTATGCGTTTGAAGGTATGATCGCATTTCTCCGTACTGCGCCAATTCCATCACGATCCAAATAGGAGTTTCTTTACAAATTCCGATCAACTTGATTATATGCGGATGGTCAAACTGCTGCATTATATCTGCAGAAGAATTTTTAATTCATATGTAGTATACGAAAACATCTGAAAATTATTTCCTGCAATATAAAATTGTGTGCTACTAACAAGCTTCTTCAAGGAATCTATCGCTGGTGGCAATGTCTCCCTCTACTTTGCACGTTTTGATGGCTACGGGGTACCTTTCTCCATCTTTACTACTGTGCCAACCCTCGTGGACGTCACCAAATTGTCCTGTGTGCCAAAATAGCGGTAAATGCACGAAAATATTTTAATTTGACAAAAACCGAAGGCCAAAATTACAAAAACGGACTCACCCTGTCCTATAATATCACCCAATTCAATCGTCGCGCGATCAAGTGTGTAATCGTGGGCTGCAATTGAAAATTTAAAACCAATTGTAAAACCATCTTGCTTGCCAAGCTATTAAATCCTGCAGTCCAGATGACTGAATCTTACATGCTGGAATGGAGTAGTCCCCTTCTTCATCTACTATTTCAGCGTAATCGTCCAGCAAACCGTGTTTCCGGTTGTTTCGGGGACTGTTCGACTCATTCGGACCCATATTTCCATTGTTTGCTGCTCGATATTTGGGTGGGTGGGCATCTATAGCAAGAACAAGCAATCAAAGGCAATTACAGCTAATTCTTGTATTTGGAGTTAAGTGCATCGACATTCTGTGCAGAATACACAAGCACGCAAGCAACACAAAACATCTCCGGAAATCCTGCACATGTTAGGTGCATCTTCAATAAGAGGACTTACCAAACTTAGTGCGCTCAAAAACTTAAATCGAATTCGCGAATGTCAGGGTACATTTCAGTAGTGTAAGGTATTGAAAGTCAGATAATTCAAGAATTATAAATGAAACCACAGAAACGACACATTCAAAACGACACGATGCCAACAGCATATGATCGCTGTCCTAACTACTTAAATTCTACTCTATGAATGGTCACTGCTAAATTCACTCTTCTCGAGTTACTACATCCACACATTAAAAAGCCATATATCTCATCGTATGATCCAACCTTTTAAGCAAGGACAATTCCTCAAGGTAGCAGCTTGAAAAGAAAGCAAAAAATTTACCATCATCAGAGGTAAATCAAATGAATCAACACACTACTGCAAGTTTTACCGTTTCCTACACACATCCTTCGAACTTGCGGTATCTCATGATAACACAAGCAGTGGGTGCATCTACGAAGAAATAGCAACTTGTCTGATTCTTTCATCGAATTTTCTATTGTCTTACACTTTACAACAGCATAATATTCATTCAAAACCGGCAGAGGTCTCAAACTTAACCAACTCAGGCAACTTCTGAGCAACACAGGAGCAGACGTTTCTCACATCTTATTCCGGAAATAATACTCATCACAACCGTCAGCACTTGAAGTGAAGCTACTACATCCGTTTAAGATCTGCTTACGAAACTGCATTGAACCCAAGTTGTGGCAGCGGTTGAGCAAATTTTTTTAATTGCCATAAAAGATTAGCTGAAAATAGTTTGATTTTTTTGTCATTGAATGCATCCAGCCCTCGACTGTTTATAGTTTGTATGAACAGCAAACCTCAAATTGCAACTACTAGGGCCAAATTCTTATCCCTGTTCTACAGATTTCTATAATTTGAACTTGCGGTGTATCGTAACATTACTTTGTTGCCTCGAAATTCACAGATTCACATTTTTACTGCCATTTGCCGTGAGCAAAAAACCTAAGGCCGAAATTAGCAATAACACCAGTGTTTCAGTAAAACAATTAGCAATTAGCGGTGTGTTACCTTTCCGAGTCCACAAAGACGAATGCGTTGGTGAGAGCAGCCGGCAATATCCATCAATGAGATCAGCCATACTTTCCGCTTCGTTTAAGGAAGGACAGGTAATGGTGAGATATTCGGCCGCTCCAGAAATTCCAAGTTGTAGAACAGCCTTACGATGCGTATCACACTCGGACTGCAATGTCTGAATACTTTTTACGGCACTAAAATCAGCAGCTTTGGTCGCCTGCAAACATTAAAATGAGATCAAATTTTGTTTTGACAATGCAAAACTTAAATTCAATTCTATTAAAAGTAAACGCGTAGCGATTCATCCGAGGATTATGAATTGATGCAGCAAGAAAAGGATTTTACCCTTGATCACTACAAGCTAGAATCCGGACGCTTCCTATCACCTTCCTGATTAGAAATCACCCAAAAATTCTTCTGCGTGAGGTGGTAGGTTTTATCGATTAACGTTATAAGATGAAGTTAAGATAGGTGCTGAGCCATCACAGATATTGTGGGGATGGAATGAATTACAATTAATTCTTGAATATTTTCACGGCACTGGTTTAAGGAGCAGCACGCAAAATTGCATGAAGACTTGAAACTACCTCTTGTTCTGCATGCATTATTTTTAATCTGCAGTATAAACAGGTAAAACCGTACAAGTTCCATCAAGAACGCATCGTGCTCTCTGCATCACTTGTGAAATATTTTAGTATGATATGCAAAGACGCAAGGATTCTATTTCTGGATCGCGTTTTTCGCATTTCAATGTGGTGTGATACTATTTTAGCCACAAGTTCACATACGCGTGCAAGTGCATTCTTTCCTTGCAAGCGGATTTGCACTTAATTCCATTACAAAAATTCCAACACGAGCCTCTTCGAGTTTTCACATTGCCTAACTAGGAAGCTCAGACGCGTTTCCCGTTTGGGAGCTGTCAGTCTTCCACTGATTGGTAATCTTTGGTGGCTTCCGCGCTTTAATCCGTAACCAGATCCAGTCTGCCTGTCTTCAACTTTTTTCCATACCTGTCGTAATCCTGTACGACGGCTTTCATCCACTTGAATTAAATATCACGTTTTGACTGGCCCTTACCTTAAGAGAGCCCCAAATATTTCGGAATAAATTTTTGAGCCTACTGCGTGTTCGCATAGGTCTCCTATATTTTCGCCTTTTAATCGTCAGAATTTTATGGGAGAGCAATGAAAATGACAAAAGAATTGTTTCTCCAAACGTGAAAAACGGACTTGTCCGAAACGCATATTATCTCTTCGGCGCTAAAATTATTCCGCTGACCTTTTTTAATTTCTGATGCTCTTGCAGTGTGAAAACTGCATTCATGTGTCAAACTGCAGGAAGATTCAGTGAGATATCTTCTGGTAAGCAAAGCGATGGCTCTCATTCATCCTACAAGCAGTTCATTACACAACCTAACATGATCTGTAGGATTCTATTAATGAATTTTCAGCTGATTAGCCTCAAAGCGATGCTGAAAATACTTCACGCATCAATATGAGCAGTTCGTGGCCAAATGATTGCATAAGTTTGTCATTTTTATATAATCATCAGGTCATTCCTACACTTCAATCACTGAATCAAAAGAATCTTAGAGTCACACTTTACACATCAACTTCTGCACCAACATCCATGGTCATTACCTTGCCACCTACACCTGTGCACAAACGCCATAATTGAAGAAGCAACCTTCTTACTATCTTTAAATTCCCCACATAAGGTCGTTACTTAAGTTTAACTGTGTTCCTGGGGTAGTTAGTCTAATGCAAAAGTTTAAGCCTTCATAATAATTCACTACTCCAACTCATATGCTCCTTATTTCCTTCTCATAGTAGTATAGTTTTGCAATCCACACGAATGGCAATAACCAGCGCTTTCTAATCACTTTTTTGGGGAACATTTAAAGGGACTGAATTTTATGCTCAAACAACACTGTACTTACCTCAAGAGCTCGCTCAGTTAAGTAAGATATCCCTTCGGAGGGCCCCACTAGAAGCTCGATCGGCACCGACCACCCAGACTGAAAGAAAACATCGCATAACATTAACCAACTGTCTTGAACATGGGCAGGGGTTGTTTAAAAACGATTATAAAGTATCCGATTCAATGCAATCTCCCTAACTTCTTTACAGCAAAAATTTTTCTTACTTACACCGGATTTTTTATACATGGCTCGTGAAAATTACACACACAAAGTTCATGCATGTACACAACTTAGGTTCGTTTCAATCAAAGACATATTTTTATGGACTATCTTAAAGTTAAGTATGTTTTCTAGGATTCAAACGTTGTCGAAGTCTCCGGGACCACACTTATTTTCTGAGTTTAGCATGATGCTCTGGCACATGAAGTTGTAGCAGATTCGACGCATGTGCGACCTACATAAGAAGTACTTAAAGGTTAAAAGCTCTCAGTGTGTTTCCTAAATATATTCAATTCATGAATATGAACGTTTCCTGATTTTAATACAACGCAACGGATTTACGGCGTTTTTATGTTGGACGTTCAGCAGCCTTCAAGATTACAAAGCAGCCTAATTTTATTCACAAAAGATTGACTTTTCACACTTAGCATTTCAACCTGCAATTAGTCCGTCTGCAATTTCCTAACTAACAAACCAATGCAATGTGAGAAGGACCACCAGAACGTATACAACATAATGATAACTTTTAAATTCTTTGTCAATGACGACGCCCGAATTGCGGGGCATCAAATCTACACAATGAGTCATGAGTCACAGAATACGACTTTGTCCTTTTCAAGTTTTATGCTGACTTCCTGAAGTAATAACTAACGCTACGTGCTAATCTTTCAGCGTTTCAGCCGCACGAGATGTGGGTGGAGAAAGATGTGATTTCCATATTTTAACTCACAGTCGGTAATAAGTGTCAACTTCGTTTCCAGTTCAAATAGGAAGTGTAACCTCCGCCCTCGATCACTAGTTCGGCGAATCTATTAGTGCACTAAAATAATGTAGTAACTAGCTACTGTCCGAGAGAAGACTTTAGCTATCTAGTGCGTAGGTAAACAAAACAAATTTTGATGTTTGAAATCAATTTGTTTTGTTACGGCCGTAAGAAAACATGCAGCCTCATAAACTTCACGTTTCCTTACGCTTCTTTGTTTTGCAGCAATTGAAAATGAGGAAGGGTACCATAACTCTGTTAACTCGTTCTTGTTATCATAGACAGCATTTTTTGCACATGTAAATTTGTAATTATCTTCATCTTATTCTTACTTGAAACTTCTCTATTAATGTCGTTTCTTGAAATACTAACCTCCTAAAATGTGTAACAAAAATACAAGCAAACAAAAACCGTGCTAGCCACATCCTCGAACTGCGGTCGTTGCAAAGATCTACATTAAGTAACAATGCATTGAAACTGCATCACAGTAGCAGTCATTGCCTTCTTTTGGTTTTACTCTGTAGAGTCGAGTTCTTTCAGAGAAGTCGTTTTGTTTAATTACTGACAATTGGAATTACCGATTCACATTTCCTGTCAAGTATGGAACAGGCAGACATTTCTTGGGTATCATTTAATGGTTTCTCTTCACGCTACCTGCTTTTCCAGAAAGCCTATTCAAACTGGAACTTTTTTCAATGTAGTTGAAAAAATAACCTTTCCTTAAGGTAATAAGGAAAGAGAATAACCCATTCGTAATTCCGGTTGCATAATTTGCTTTGCTCTTACGCATTACGTACAATACCTTCCCCAAATGAGTAAGCCGTTTTGCTACAAAGACAATTATTCAAATCCGATTCTTCATCCCTTCTTCTCCAACAGAGTGGAGCACAGCAAATAACATGGGTAGCCATGTTCCTAACAGATATCTTCGGGTTGAATTTCACGAACCAAACTAATCATCAGTGCTGCTTCACGAGCTCCTATATAACAGCACATACTAAATTCAACGTCTACATATTAGGGGTTGCCGTAAATTCAAAAGACAAACCTCCTACAATACAGACATTCGGGTACAAGACTATCGTCAAAAATCTGACTGACAACAAGTAGCGTGAATTGATATTGATGCAGTTTTGAGTGCCTCGACACAGAAAGTGTTTTGCATGAATTCTTAAAGATGCCTCAAGCTTCAAACGCAGTAAAACAAGCAAATCACTTACCCCCAGGGCGCATCGAAACTTTTCTTGGTCGTAGTGAATGACGTGCTTGACTATTTCCAGAAATTGTATGATGCAGTCGTTTCCACTAACGCTAGGATACTTTTTCAAGCTCTGCTGTATCAATTTCCGGAGGTTTTTGGGCTTTACTGAACCTACGATGCATTTGGGCAGAAATTTGTGCATTCCATAGTCCTTCTCAATGTATTCCAAATGGCTTTTCTTTTCTAAGGTGACACTTGGCATCTCTCTGAAACAGTGACGCATTGCCAGGCAGCAGAGCTGTAAAGCTATTTCTTGATTTAGCGGACATTCAGCGGGTGAATACTCTTTCGAAAGATAATCATCCTTCACCTGTTGTACAAAAAGTTATCAGTAAAACGCAGTCGGATGCATCATTACAAGGGATTCGCAGTCTCTTTTTCATGGTGTGACCCACCAACTTCAGGGCTTTCACCTGGTATCAAGTACTCTTAGCCTCTGCGAGCTAAAAATTTTACTCACTTGATCGTAGAGATAATGGAAAGTCACAACGTCCTTTTCACAGAGATCTTTTATGTTTGAAACAAAGTACCGAATCCTTAGCTCATATCTCCACTCGGTAGCAGGGTGCAGCTTCTCATATTTTTCCCGAACCTAAGTCAACAAAATACTGTTGTAAGACCAAAAAAACAAATAAAATGTTAACATTACGATACTGGACTAGTTTGAACACCAGATTTTTTCAATACCAAGGTTCCCAAGTTCCGCTTTTTTTAACTAGGGCTCTAAAAACAAACTCCATGAGTAAACCTTCTGCTCCTCCTGAGCACAATTATGGTTAAGTTGACGTTAGAGGTTACATTCCCTGCGGTAGA
>VRMD01002521.1:0-13056 GCA_009872375.1 Sminthurides bifidus | reverse complement strand
ATTGATTACATTGAGGCCGACCGAGAATTCCAAGCCATCGCTCCAATTGTTGAAAGTCCAGTCGTAGAAGCTGAGGATCCTGGAATCCTTCAGAACGGTCCTCAATGGGGAGTAGCCAACATCCAAGCACCCCAGGCATGGGCTCAAGGATACAGCGGTCAAGCAGTAACGGTGGGAGTCATGGATTCAGGAATTCGAGCTACTCATGAAATCCTTAAATCACGATTTCGATCTGACTATGGTTGGTACGACGCCGTGAACGGAAAGGAAGAACCTTACGATGACGATGGACATGGAACTCATTGTGCTGGGTCCATAGTTGGAATCAATGGCTACGGCGTGGCCCCGAACGCAAGTGTGATTGCGTGCAAGTTCATTTCTTCGACGGGTGCAGGATCGGTAGCAAACGCCCTTGAATGCGGCAACTTTATGTTGTGCCCTTGGGATCCTTTGGGCATGGACAAGGACTGCACCAAAAAGCCGAAAATTATCAGCAACAGTTGGGGTTTTGGACAAGGGCTAACATACTTCAACGAAATGATTGACGCTTGGATTGACAATGGTCAAGTGGCTATCTTTGCAGCTGGAAACGAAGGAAGTGGGTGCGGTACTGCCAGTTCCCCGGGCGACTACTCAAGAGCCATTGCTGTAGGAGCCATCACATCCAACAATCAATTAGCATCCTTCAGTAGCCGTGGACCAGCCGTCGGTACTGGAATCATCAAACCTGACATTGCTGCCCCAGGACAGAATATCAAGTCATCTTTCAGTGACTCAGACACTGCGTACAAAAGTCAAAGTGGCACGAGTATGGCTGCTCCTCACGTTGCTGGAGCTGCTGCCATTTACTGCTCTCAAGACCCCAGCCTAACCCACGACCAAGTATTGGCAAAATTGAAGACGGGTGCCGCTCCATTGTCATCGGCTTCGGACCAAAATTGTGGCGGAATCTCGGACTCTACATACCCGAACAATCTAGTGGGAGCTGGTATCGTGCGTATACCTGCGGGCCTGAGCTCCACTCAACATGATTATCAACGAGTGCAAATACAAGCTGTATCAACTAAAATTGCCTTTAAGTTTTGGTTCAATTAATTTGATGTGTCAATATAGTCTGCAAGACCAAGTTGTCATATAAATTTTTTCATCTCTTGTCATACAAGATTTGATCTATTTTTATGGCGCCACTAAAAATTCAGAATAAATAATTTCATCACCACCTCACATTGCTGAGACTCTTATAACTTTGAGAAAATTTACCTAGTAATGTACATTTCATCAGTTCCAAAATGGCATGTTATGGTTATGATTTTACCCTGGAGGCACTCCCATACAATCATCTTGTTAGTTTTGCTCAACCGCGTTTATTTCGCCCTGAAAGATCGCCTGGTTAGGTAAACTTCCTGTGAGTACAACAAGTTAATCCACAGCATCTCAGTATTCTGTACAGCCTTTCTGAAGAAAGACGTAGAAAGAATTCCCATGGGCACAGAAACTCGTAGATTCGACACTTCAGCCGCTGAGCAAATAGAGAAAGCAGTCAGCATGAGAGAAAACCAGGGAACTAAGCCTTGGAAGTCGCAATAGTAAGATTCACGAAGCTTAACTCCAGGATTCGCTCTCATAGAATTTCGTATTTCCAATCCAGAAATCCACTTTCTCTTCCTTGTTCGAGGTCGGTTCCAGATTTACGATATTGGTGCTGAGATGAAAAGGAATTTCTCTCACTTCCCAGAGAGTAGATTGAAGGATTGCAGAGTTCGTTCGCGTCCAATTTGTGCTGAATTGTTTCTACATACAGTCAAGTCAATCCATTAAATGAGCTTGTTCGTTCTTACCTGTTATGCGTTTATCATTTTCAATTCTTATTCCAAATCCAATACCGTTTTCACATCTTGAGACACTGTCCGTTAGGCCACCAACATGAAACAAGCGATTCAATCAAAATGTCTACAATTTCTCTTGAAATGATGGTAGCTGTAGTTTTAATATCGTAAATTGCAAACTTCATGGAATGTTTTAATTTGTTTTGCAGGGACCCTCGCAGGATCTGTTCGAGTTACTAGAGAAACTACAAAACAGTCGACTGGACGATCAACGTTGTGTGCTGCCCTCTTACTTCAAACAGGTAAACTTGTTCATCCACTATTTTACTTTGTTGCATCTAGCGTCAAGTAGTTCTTGCTTACAATACTAGGTGGCGCTACAGCTCGGCGAGCTGCCCAAATTGCATTGCAATGCATAATGCATAAAACTTGCACTATTTCTACAATACGAAGCATACAAAGAGGCTGTTCATCAGAACCGGAGTGCCGCAATTTATTTTGATCGTTGGAGCCTGACGAAAAACTACCATGATTTGCGATTTCGTTTCACCATATTCGAGCAATACTGACATGAGCAAATCACCCCAGATTTGCAATCTTCCCCTCCTGTGAGAGAAAGCATAAGGCCTTCCTTATGCAGGCCAACCGTTGCTGTGGGTGTTCGACAGGCAATTTTGAATTCCAGGCAAACAGAAATGAATAACTGATATGGCATGTCTCGCATGTCAACTCAGTTCAGTTTGAACAAGTTTGGCACAAATTGGAAGAATTCTGAGAAATCGTTGCTTTTATTCCGGGGACGTGCTCAACTAATATCGTACAGCCAATTTGTAAAGTTGAAGCGGCAAGACGAAATGATGATGTTGTACTAAATTCCCCTACAGAAGCTGTAACACGACAGAAGAAATGCCATTGCTTTAAATCAGAGCAGATCTTGAGGTATCCTCGAGCACTGATGTTGAGAAAACATTTGTAATCCAGCACCGGCTGGGAGTTAAGTGGCTTGTCATTTTTGGGCTGGGAGCTATAGCGCAGATAATGGCATTGACATCTTCTTCTCCAGCTACGGTGTATTTCAGGGGGAGGAGGAGGAGGAGGTGAAGCGAAAAGCTTGTTGTCAATGCAAATTGCAAATGGGGAGAGGAAATGTAAAATTGGATTGGCGAAATAATGCGAAGTCAATGTGACCGAGATGGAGTCACGTTGAATGAGCCTCATGGAGGAAATGGGGCGAGAAGAAATGCTCTCTGTTGGAATGCTCATCTGGAAAATTAAGTCAGGCAGATGGAAATAGGTGAGTGACAAGGGTAATGATATCCGATGTTTTTCTCTAATGGAGAAGATGAGATTCTCCATCTTTTTCATCAATAATTGCCTTATTTTCACTTCTTTTGATAGCTTCCGGAGCTGCTAGTGTCACTCAAACGAGTTGTGCAAAGAGCTTGGATTTACATTCAGGTGCTATATCTGTAAGTTTGCTTTCGCTGACCACCTAATCACAAACATTGTGACCATAACTCGGAATTTCAAAATAGACACATCTTCATGCTTGAAAGGTACTAGAGCTTTCACCGTCCATTCTAAATTGGTTCCAGAAACTGCGAGAAAGGTGAAGTGGTATAGTAAACATGAAGAACTAAGAATGGCAAAATTCGTAGAGATTCAATGGCCAACATTCTTCAAGAATGCCTGGCCCTCAGCGTTCTTTCTTTGAAGAGAGCTTTTCTTTACCTTGTACATGTTCAAATGAGCTGATTATTCTATGTTCTCATCCAAGAGTAAGTTTTCATCTCCGGCCTGTGTCCTCTCAAACGTTCAAATTTTGTGTACTTATACTGCAGGCCATGTACTACGAACGCAATATTGGCACTTGAGCGGCAGTTCCTCTGGTCGGCTCACGTTTTTTCTTACCTTCTTGGCATGGCCTGGACTAAAAGTTTATCGCTCTCCCTCAGAGAGCTCTCGGAGTTTAAGTGCATGGAAAATCTGCGAGTGCGAGGAGCTGAATTCGCGAACTTTACCTTTTCACAGTCCATAAGCTTGTAGAGCTGCCTGGTCTTAAGTGGGCACTTGGTGTGGAACACTTGAGCAGTGCCTAATAACTAGGAGTAAGGGCTTGAGACTTCAGAGGCACGTGGACCGTCTGCGTGACAGGGTTGCTGGTCTGGTTGGAATGGCCAGGGGGTATTTGAATTTCGTCAAGAATCTACACTCAGTGAACAGTTTGAAGATTGATTTTAGAGAGTTTGTTTTGAGAAGTAGGTGACACATGTCGCCATAGAGCCGTAGGCTAATGATAATGATATGTTCAAATCCATGTGATGGTTCCCGTTATTAAATGTCGTCGAACTTCATTATCTATTGAACATTCATTTCGTCTGCCGATGGCAAAGGGAAAACAGAGAGAGGTGAGCCCTGGTCGACGAAGCGTGGCAATCGTTTCATTTTCTCCTGGATCCTGGAAATTTCCGTTTATTAATTAAATCTAACGAGCTTCCACAAAGACTCTATTGTTGAAGAAAATAATGACGTTGACTCGAATTTGAAGTAAGGGTTAGGTAGTTGTGTAAGTGTCACGTGGGGAAACTGGAAAGAATGAATGGTCTGAAGGGTTTCAAAAGAGCTTCTAAGAGTCTGTATCCATGACAAGTATGCAAGAGTGGTTTTGATTGCTAAATGGCGGAAGAAAGTCGCATCAGAGAAAGTCACGTGCTCCATCATCGGTTCACTTGCTACTGTCTACCGTGTGACATGTAACCGGCGGTCGTCCACAATGTACCACGCCCACGATTTCCCGGGCAATATGGTAACTTTTGTGGTTACATGACTTATACTGAGCTCAAGTTTTGTCAATCGATATAGTACATGCATGAAAGGCTGGCATGAATTCTGTTAATTGCTCTAAAGGATTTCAGTCACATGTTTTCTGAAATTGTGGAGAAGTTTCAAAGCTGTCAAGGACTTGCAGTACACGTTCAAGATTCTTAAGTCGCTCTTTATTGTACTCGAAATTACAATTTCAAGGCTTTGGGCTTAGACCCTTTTCATTGCTAATGTCCCATCGAAATCGTGGAATTGTTAACCGTGTGTCAGGACATATTCAATTTAACGCCGGCGGTGGATAAATTGGAAGCTTCGCTGAGCTAAACTTCAAAACTGCGAACAGGCAGTGAAACATTTCTATGCTTCTTTCTCTTTTTAAGCATGGGGAAATATTCTGGTGAAAAGCTCTTGCAAATAAACCTCGTGAAAGATACGTTTTGGTTAGCCGGTTTGAACAGTTGCTTCCTGGAAATTATCACCATGCTGGAGTTGTTTTCCCAGGTAGCAAAGTAAATAATGGAGCTTTATTGATTCGTAGACATGAAGAATTGCGGCCAGCACGTTCTTGAAGGTAATATTAGTCCGGGAGTTCAATGCTGCTACAGTGGGGTCGTCTTCAGGACGAACTCATCTTTTGTATTCTTTGGATCGAAATCTAGCTGATGTTTCTTAGAACGTTTCTAAGTGTTAATCTCTGAAAATGAGGCACGTTTCTCGAGCTAAGCATGCTAAAGTACGCAAAAGCACGTGCATCCGTTCATCTTAATCCATTGGATCATGAAATCGGAAATTGAGGTAGGATGTTTACTCAAGGATTTCGAAATAGCTCATTCAATCTGTTACTCTCCATTGCGGAACTCATTCTTCATGATAAAACAGCAGGTGAGGAAGAAGATTCGCAGTCCTCACCTTAATTTGGAGCAGAGGCAAAAGACCTGCTGTTGAACTTTAACTTTGGATTGGATTCCAAAAGTTTAATTTTAGCACGCGTGTTCCAGCCAGACATAGTCAGGCGGATGCCAGTGCAGCACGTTTTTGTCATTAAAACTCCGAAATCGAAGTTTAAGTTGCGGGGGCAGACGACTCACTTTCTGCAGATTCGTAGAAATAAAGAGAAGGAGGAAGTAACAGACCCAGCTGGAGGGATTCGAAATCCATTATCATGGGAACTTGGAAAGACTCCTTATGAAAATTTTACGCTGTGAATAAGGGAGCACTGAGAATTCTAGCTACATTCCGAAAGGAAATGAAGCTGTGATGAGGTTTGATCTCTCAAGTTAGATGGACTCATCTACAGAAGCCTTTAAAGAACGTTGACCTGCAAACGACTCCTTTTTGTTTATTTATTGTTCAAAGAAATAATAGCATTTGCAGATTCTTCTTGTCTTTTGTCTGTGCCTGCTCCATTGTAAATGCGTGCTGAAAGCTTCAGATGGATTATTTCGTCGATAAGTACATGGCCTATAGTCGATCCATCCCAAATAGACTTCAAGCAACCAGGAAAAAAGGAGTGTAAGGTAATAATGATGCTTCCATTAGTGTGAAAAAAAGAATATCTTTGATTCAGACACTCGATTTACGATATGTGCAGACGTTTCTAATTACCACGTAAACCAGACTGGTAAAGCCGCAGCAGATTTCCGGTCATTCAAGGTAGTTTTTAGAATGTGCCTATCACGGCACAACTAAAAAAATTGTGTCCTTTTCGTGAGAAAAGGCGAGTGACGTTCTTGAATTGACGCGGAAGTGACCACATGATGGTAAACTGGGCTAAAATCACGTCCAATTTAAGCTTCATCATCCATGAAATACTTGTTTACGAGACAGGAATGGTTACGAGAGCGAAGAACAAGTCTAGGATTTTTGCTGAATAATTGAATAACGTGTCACATTTTTTGCCCAGCTGCAGCTTTTGGCATAAACCTTTTATTCCGTTCGTGTGTCTCAAATTAATGCGGTTGCCTAGGAAACCACCTTCTTGACCAAAAGCTAGCCGGAGACGGCCGACTCAGCTGCATGATTTGTGTCATTACAGCCTTCCTCAATTTGATTACTGTATGAATTTACCTTAGGATTTCGGCAGAAAACTAAGAATCAGTCAAAGTCATTATCTTTGGCAACTCGGGAATTGTAACGTCGAAACAACAATCTGTGTGACACCACCCGTCATGAAGCTTGCTTCCTCGTAGTACTTATCACCTGCGTGGCATCTCAAACTCAATGAGCAACAATCTAACAACTTACACAAAAGGATTGATTGGTGCAAAAGACATATTTGGTAGGCAAATCTTCCTGGCCAGTTAAATTGAATCGGAGTTACTACTCATTCCCAAACTCGCTTTCCATGTCCAAGTTGTTCGTAGTAGAAAAATGTGAAATTGGCGATCACGTTTCCTCAGTCCTCCATCCGTCCAATGTGATTCACAAAACCAAGATGACGCGTGCAATTTTTCTCACCACTGAGGCTGACTATTATGGACGTGTCTGTAACAGGACTGACTACAGCTACCAGCCTTTGTATGCCAAATCCAGATAGAATATGTACTTGTCAGTGACAAAAGGAACCAACAGGCTTAACTGCCTTCCCAACTGGCGCAAGTCTGAAGCCAGTTGTGGGAAGAAAGTGATTGCCGTAAAGGCTTCTCGGCCGGCTAATTTGGGCGGGTCGGAAACGTGTTCACCTTGATTTTGTTAAGAAAGTAGACCTTCTTCTCCTAGTCTTGGTTCTTGCACATTGAGCATCAAGAATACACAGAATCTACTTGTGGCACGAAACCTGAGTAGGAGGTGGGGGACGTGGACAGTACGTTGACTTCACATGCTTTTTAGTTTCGCTAACTGCTCAAGCAACCGGCGTTGCGTCCAAACCCGTGGCATTGTAATTGGCTTGGTTGACGGTTCTTATTGTTATGTGACGGACGAGGTTGGGTAAACTTTCCCAGCAAAATTGCAACCTGTCCATGTCTTATTTTTAGATTTCAATGACGATGTCAACGTCTTGCATTTCCTTCCTTTAATGTGGATGAAAATGCCATTTTAGCGCCAGCATCCCCTTGCATGCAATCCCCATGTAGCTCTCGGTACCACCCGGTTCTCCAAGTGTGGTTCATTGTCATTTGGGAAAAGTGCCCAGATATGGATCCGGAGAATCGAATGTGTTTCAAACAATGCCATTTTCATCAGTCAGCTATTTTAAAGCATGTCTTTGACTTCCACAATCTTCCGTTTTACGACTTCTTACGTGATAAAAGACGTTCTGTTCTTCCGTGAGCGGGAGCACTGGCCCTTCAGCTGGTTTTGCATGATAAAGTCACGACTAAAACTGAAAATCTCAACTTGACTCAGGACTCATGGAGTCTTCTACAAGTATTTATTTTCATAACGAAATTAAACCCTGATTGCAAAACTTGAAATTGCTTAGACATAGCTTTGATGGGAAGACGACAGCCGGGACCAGTGCACCCACATGGCATACCATGTGCTAAAGCCTGCGGCGAAAAAGCCGTACCACGAAACGTTTGTTTGCACAGAACCATTTAATGGTTCATTAATATCGCCGTTTAAACAGCTAGTGTCTGGCAACGGTGTTTTGCAATCGTGTGGTGTGGTTTGAGCCTTAACTCGTCCATAGGAACTAACCGAAACGTCAGCTTTGTCTCGGCAGAGAGTGGATTTGTGGATCGGACTTAACACCTGTTGTTGACAGGGCTGAAACCGTAAACTTTAGTGTCTGAGGCGTACCAACATCCGAATATGGTTTCGTAACCTTTTCCGAGTTCAAGGTGAACTGTCTGGGAGCTAGAAATTTGAATTGGCATACTCTACATATTGCAGACGCAGACAGAGGTAGACATTGGCAGGTGGATTTGAAATCGGTTACGGTTGAATGCCGGGCATTAGGCTGTCTAGTATGGTTGCATAACAAAACGAAGATCTCGACGTGGGTTAACAGGGCAAGGAGCTACACAATGTGGTTTTTGGCTTGAATTGCGGAGAAGATATATTATCAATTTGGCGAAAATGTTTTCCGATCAATTTTAATCGTCCCGACCGACGAAATGATGGGATTTTGTCTCAGTGAATTCGAATTCGTAGAACATGGACTTTGAACAGATAAAAAATTCCCTTTTCTAAAATCGATTTGCTGTCTATCTGTTGTTTACTTTCTTAAAAGGTCAAGTGCTCAATACTCTGTAGGAAAAGTTACGTGATGCTGAATTGCCCGCCAAGTTTGCACAGTCTGTCAATCGTATAAGTCATCACCTAACACTTGACTAGAGAAATCGCTGTCTGGCTTTGATCAAAAAGTCTTGGCTTTAAGTTGTTTTTTGATTAAAGTACGTTGCAATGGTATTACTGTCTTTCTAGGAATATTCCCCTGCACCCTGCTTTAGAATGCAGGTGATTCTGCGTTCATCACCATCAATAAAACTATTGCGTCGTAGTTCGAGAGCAAAGGTCAAAATGTATAGATTGAGCAAGAGCGAAGGTCTGACACAGGTAAATTCTACACGAGTATCTAGGTTTGCGAAATCGAAAAGGATGAGCTCTCTTACGCTAATGCACAGGTTGCAGAAATGATCCAGGAAATGGAGCAGGAAACCCAGAGGAACAAAAGGTAGCCATGACCAGATAACACTTGCACCTTTGCGAGGATCCTGGTTTGGTACACAACTGATTCCGGTATCCATGCTTGAGTGAAAGTATTTGAGCGAGCTCGTGTTCATGACTTAGAACGTAGGTTCAATGGAAGGCAAAAGTGCAGGATGTGTCCCCAACCTATGGGATGGAGAAAGGTAACCCGGAACTGAGAGCAGGAGCGGCATCAAAGAACATTGTCAGAACATTGTAGGAGGTAGCGGGGAGGTATTGGAGTGGTCGTGGAGAAAGCAGGAGTTGCGGCATACTTTGCAAACAGGAAAGAGAGCGAGGGAGAACATGAACTCGATAGTTTATTTCCCGGAAAACCTGACCTAGTTTATTTAGCAGCTTTGGATCCGGTTCCAGCACGGGATTAACTGCTCATCTTGGATTATTCTTTGTTCCCGTACCGACCCGAGGTCTTGGCACTCTCAAAGTGTTTTGTTTTCACTCTCGTTTGCACTCATGCTAAATGAAAACCTTTTTGTAGAAGAAAGCTTCAATGAAACGGAATTGAAAAATCTACCTGGAACTGCCTCAGTTTAAATTGATGGGAAAAGATGCGATGAAATGCCTCAAGTGAATCGCTAATGGTTGATGGTGAAACAAGTCCAAGAAGAGCTGTAAATTGTCTATTTTTGTGTATACTGCCGGCGGTTGCGCAAGTACTGAGGAACAAGGCAATGAAAACAAACCGGTGTAATTTGATGTACAAAACCATCACCTTTACTAAATGAATTTCGCGTGAATATTGTAGTTAGCTCATTATAGCCGTTTACCAATAGGATTTAATAACATCAACATCTCCTCTAAAACAACAATATTCCTTGACATGAGTGAAAGTTCCCTACAACCGACGTGTTTACTTTGGCAAGGCGACAACTTTTACATTGACCACACTTACAGCTTTGCTTATAATCATCGGCTAGAATGTCTCGTGCTATGTGCAAAAGCCATATGGCGGTTTCATTAGAAATTCAGTGTTTGTTTTCACGTCTTAATGAAGCTCATTGGAAGATTCCACGAAAACATTGGTGCGTGAGTAACACCTTGACTTGAGAAACATGATTTTGACTGATTTCCAAGTGAAATGTATTCACAACTTTTAAAATTGTCTTGCACTAAAGCCCAAGCTTTGGCATCACTCTTTCTTTTAAAATGTGCTGAAGGGTAGAAATAATTAGGATGTCGCACTGTTCTGAGTGAACAGCCGATGGACTTGTTATGAATAATGAGGAGGCAAATCGTGTCAGGTTGAGGGTTAAAGTCTCGTCTGTAAATCTTTTCTCAGTCAGTTGCATGTGCATCCGGTCACTGTGTATTTCCCAGGTCCTAGACGTGTAGCAAGCTTCGCCTTTTCCCCTGTCCTGTGAACTGTGCTCGCGAATCATGAAGTAATCAAAATACTGGTTCTTATTATACGTCTTTTGCACCAAGGAGGCTGGGGCCAGGTGTCAAAGCAGAGTGCGAGTCGCATAACAATTAGGCTGCCGGTCTACACCAAGCAGGTTAGCGAACCGCTAGAGGATTGCATAGCTCGTTCATTTCCTGCAGAACGCAAATTAGAAACTCAGGAATAGAGAAATTGCAAATGGGTTTGGGATGTTCGCTTTTGGGCGGTTGTTGTGGAGTTGTTGGATGCGTAATTGGCTGTGTGTCGGCCCGGCTCCGCGGTGTAATTTACAGTTACGAGGTTCTAATACACGGAGAAATTGTAAAATGATCTCTAATATTTATGTTTATGCTAAATGAAATCTTTAATTAATTGAAAATTTATGAGGCTCAGATATGATTGCTAGCCAGGAGGATTCTTGTTCCTGGGTGGTGGTCATGTAGGCTAAAGCTGTAGCTTCAAGCATGTGACGTGGTCCAAAAGCTTCCTGGCTTCAAACATTGGTGCTTATGGAGTGTATGAAAATGTCGGTTTGACGAACAAATGGGCAGGGGGTGCAACTGGCTTTACAAAGTCTTTCCAAGATTTATCACCCTGTGAGAATCAATATCTGAAAGAGAATGTTTACAAGTAAAATATAAGCATTCGTGAGTACAATTTCGTTGTTTCGAGTTGTTGTTCAAGTGGCTGATCCTTCAGCTGCATTATTATGACCAACACACCAGATGAACAAATGGGATACTTTGTGGCACTGTTTGTATGCAAAAAGCTTACCCTTGTGGTTGGTTACATGACCAAAATTGAATTTTTTTTCATAACCTTTGATGAAAACTGTCGACGCGGAAATCGAGGTGAAAGCGTAAAAATCTGCAAGAAGAAAGAGGAAATGAGCCGCTCGCGAAAATGTACGAGGACTACGGCTTCTATCTGTGTCCGTGCTCAATTGTACATTACAAATTGCGAATATGCGGTTTTTGCGAGGGAATGTACAAATTTTGTAAGATTTGCAAGCGGAAATGCGATTTTTGCGTGATGGAAAGCATGTACGTTTGTAGGGTTTTACAAGACATGCTGAACAAGCATACTTTCTTCTGTAATTATAGGAGATCGCGGTGGTGCTCCTATTAGCTTGTGCATAGCTAATAAGTCCTGAATTGAGTAATTTCCGTTGTAAACGTTTTGCAGTTTGCAACTGGTGGGGCTAAAGGCTGAAAAAACAGTTCATCAGAAGTTTATGATCGCTTGATTTTTTTTAACTGCTTTACAAAACTAATGAAAGAGGAAACTCTTCTCGAGGTTGTCTAATGCAGTAAACTTGCTGTGGATCCCTTCATTATTTTTCCTGTACCTATACCTAGGTCGAGACAAATAAGAAACACGGTTTGATCACTTACAATAAAAGCAAATTCACGTTTATAATGCTAATAATCAGTGAGTATTGCGTATTGAGTTTATTTCCACCGGTAGCTGAAGCTTTTACGGCTAATAATCAGTGTTTCAATCCATGGCAATGAACGCAAACTCCTTTGGCCAGGACCTACAGCAATAACCCACCCGGAGATTATTAAATTTGCGAGTTTACGATGTAAATTCCTGACGGCCGTTCACTTAAAATGTGCGAATAACATCAGGATTTGCAATACATTTCAAGTGGGAAAACAGGCAAGCCAGAAGCCACCCTGCATGTTTCCCAGCTTTTACTTTCAATTCAATGGAGTCGATAATGCAAACAACCGATAATTGGCTAGAACGCTCAAGTGGTTGATAAGAGTCGATGCGATGGACCGTTTCTTGAAGCTGTCGGTTTGAATTAAAAAATTCTCGGATCATTAACTAAAGCTGACCAAAGATATCACGGAGTGGAGTAGGAGGAAGTACTACATGCACACGTAGGTAAAATCCGGTTTTGTTTATCAAAAAATCCAAAATCTTGCGCAACCGGTTAAGAAATTTTGCCAAGGTAGAAAGCCAAAAAAGTCATGGAAAGTTGCATTTTTCCTCATCATGCAATTTTTATTCCTTTCTATTGCGAAACTCAAGACTTTTGAGGTTGAACGTTTTTTTTTTGCAATCTTTCGTATTATGTTTCTCGAACTCATGAAACAGGAGAACGTTTTGCTAAAACGCTACGTGAGGCAGTGTGCGGCACAAGCCGCAATTCATTCACAGAAAGCGAAATAGGAGATGATTTCGGCGAACACTCTTGCTTGAAACGATCGTCCAGAATTTATAGCATGGATGTTACTGTTACACTAAAGTCACCTTGACAGCTTTGGTTCGAACTAATTGAATGTTTGAGAATGTGGTGGAGGTGCTCTGGTGCTGAAGTGACATGTGGCAAGTTTACGACCAGGTTAGGGTGCAGCCTCTATG
>VRMD01002520.1:0-13067 GCA_009872375.1 Sminthurides bifidus | reverse complement strand
AGTTTCTCCGGCTTGATGAGCGACTAATGCAAGAGTTCCAATTGTACAGCTTAACTTGTAAAAGATTTCCGCAACTTTCTCCACTCCTTCCAAGTGCTTCTGCAAGTCTCTCCGCACTCCTGAATAACTCATTAAGGTGTGTGGCACCTGATTTAGCTTGGTGAGAGAAAGTGGGCGAGGATTGCGTAACGATTTTTTTCTTATTATGGAACACAAGTTGTGTCCTTTAGCTGTATGGTAACATGGCGGGCTGAGTCACAAGTTCGTGGCTGTTCTTTAGGCATAAGGTACTAGTCATTTCGGCATTTGGTACGGTCTGTTGTACTTAAATCGGATGATAGGACGGACGGAAAGGGTGAGGAATTTCCCGTTTATTTTCCATGATTTACTAGGAAAATAAGGGTGGAAAGGATTCCGTCTTCGAGCTCCAAGGTTGGGGGAAAATGTAACAGTGGACCGGACCAAAGGACATGGAATTCCTGCTTCAGAATCCGGCAAGGGTGCCTCGTCTCGTGGACCCGTTGCCATGGTTACTAAAGGAGTTGGGAAGATGTGAAAAATACCCGCCTTCAACTCTTCCGGTCTCGGCAAGGGTTCGTTCAAAGTCTGGGGCTAGTAGAAAGGGTGAATTTTTACCAGTTTCATTTATTTCTCATTCCTGTCACTGATCTTGTTCGGCTCCTCATCAACCTAATGCTACAAATGCTACAAATTCATGAGGGTTTGAGTAAAGAGACTGCAACTGTATTTCTATGACCCGGCCACCTTTTCATCATCCTTGTCTGTTCAAGAGGAGAAGCAACCCTTTGCTGTCCAGCCCTCCGCATTTTATTTTAAGAAGGTAAAGTATAAACAGGGAGAGGGGGAGTTTTCCTTTTCTCAACTATCCTCCTCCTCATCCTCCTGCATCAAGTGTGTGTGCTTAGGATCTGAGATCAGAGAGTCTGAGAGAGGGACATCAATAAAATAACGTTTGATACACTTGCCGTGAGACTTTAGACAGTCCAGCGGGTAATTGTATCGTGGACTAGGATTTAGAATCGGGGTTTCTTCTCCCCAGCCTCGTTATGATGATTCACGATCCATGGCTTGTTTACGTAAACTGGGATCCGAATTTGTTGGATTTTCTTTTCTCAGATCTACAGAATAACCAGGGTAACAATGCATGCGTACTTACGTACTCACAAGGATCGCAAGGCAAATTTTCCTAACGTGTATAAAAAATAGACTGGGTTGTTCAAGTACCCTACAGTGTTTGGTGTTTACCCTGCAAATGCACGGTTTGAATTCTAAGGACGTATCCATGAGCTCTTGAAAGTAATCTCGTTTTCCTCTTTGAACTTGAAATTATTTGTCTTTCATTTTCATCACGAGGCATAGTCCAGGAGCATTTTTTACCACTGGAGGCTACGAGGTCTTGACTAATTCGTACATTTTTTATGAAAAAACTCTTTCGAACGGAAGCTCTTCCGTCTTAGCATGGTGTTTTTTCCTCAGGTCCCTCCTCTGGGGGGGGGGGGTTGAAAAGCCGACATTGCCTACGTAAACCGTGTAGCTAAATGATTGTATTGTAATAAGGAAGGAGCATGAGCTATTAGTCATATGAAAAAGTTTTAATTTGTTTTTTCCCACTTTTTCTCTTCCACTTGTGTGGGCTGAGATTTCAATTTACAAATCGTTGAACTCTGTGCTTCGGTGCACCCATAGTTTTGCTGCTTAACATTTGTGCAATTAATGCTTGCTTATAATACAAGCTATGTAAGTACAATATGTAAGTATGTAAGTACAAGCTTTGTTTGGAGGTGGGGATGAAATAACCAAAAGTTGCATGTGTACCAGGTTGGAGGTGCAGCCATGACTCTGATTTGTGATTTTATTGGTGGTGATTAATTACCATGAGGAAATGATGCCTCGGGGGTGATTGTTCTTTCGATGGGCTTGTCGTCATTAGACTGTCTGGCTTGTTGACTTTTTGCATGTTTGTTTGCATGACCTAAGGAAAAGTCAACTGGAATAAAACTAAAATCGTGATTGAATTTGCCATTCTTGCATCAATTTAAACGATTCCAAAATCCAATGAAGTACAGTAACAAAACAAAGAAACTGACAAAAGTAGAATGACAAGATGGTGGAATCCAAGAAGAAGTTGAGAAGAAATTTAAGTGATTCATTGATTCGGACTAGCATTCTCAAGCCCTATTCCAGCATTCATTTATCCTCCTAGTAAAATGTAGAATGACGTTACTTTGGTTAGTTTGAAAAGAAAATTCATTGCAGTGCTTCTTTGATCTCTAGAAAAAAAGGGAGGGAACAAGTTAAACTTGACTGAGAAGACAGGAGGAAGGGAAGGAGACTTGGAGAGAGAGAGAGAGAGAAAGTGGATGGAGCCAAGACTTTTGATAATAAAACTTGAGGGATAAAGTACTAAGAGCGGAATATAAAAAGAATTCGCAAAGAATTGCACAAAACTTTTCTTTATTCAATTATCCTATCTGTGATGATAAAATGTTTTCCTTTGGATAAAACATGCTCCTCCTTGATTCTCAAATCTAGTCCGAGTTGCAAGACTGTTGGACTGACTTCGGAATTGGAATCCAGTAAAGAAAGTACCGTCAAAAGCTCTAAAAGTCTTCGTTTTCCAACGGCTAAACTCTTGAATCCCAAAGTCGACGGAGGCTATGCCGGCGACTTTCTCAAGGATGTGTTGAATTCATGGGCAACTAAAAACATTTAGGCTTTCCACCAGTCATCTTTGCTCTTTGCTGTTTCAATCCTCCTTGGCCTAACTGTGGATACAAGACTTTGATTCAATTCTCATCCTTGAGAAAGTTGTGTTCTAAGAGACAAAAGTTTTTCCTGACTATTAAGTTGCCGACTGGAATCCAGGATGAGAGTCAGATTCGGCTCGTAATTCATTCATGGGGAATAGCAAACATGAGACTAAAGAGGCATCACTTCACCTGTGATTATACAAGCTAAAATCCTTGCCACTTCACTCCTGGCACCATCCCTGACGTGTGCTGTCTGAGAGATTTGGTAATGGATAGAATGCAGATATGAAGAACAATGCTAGGAAGTTTTAATGTGACATCATGTTCGTTGTTCCTCCAAGTTTACAAATAAGGGACCGAAGTGGAGTCTGCATTATCTGTTTTCTGTGTCATCTTTGTTATCTTAAACGTTATGAATCACAACCACAGTCTAAATTCGCCAATTTGCATTTGGGTCATAAAAAGCACCCTATTACTATCAGGTCACCTCTAGCTCAAGATTAGGATTGCATATATCATGTATCTGTAATCTACTTTATGATTGTTTTGGGCACCTGTGGAAGTGGTGGCATTCATGTAACTTTTGAACCGTCGTTTACTTGTTGGTCAAAATTTGTAAATTGGAGTTAGGTTATCTTCTCGTTGAAAATTCATGTTCTTGTTCCTTATCACCGCTACTAAGAAAATTGTGCACGCAGTTTCAGATAACTCGTTATCTTATCAATTCACGGATTCATGCCGCCTCCTTAATCATGAACTTCAAATCCTTCGGCATAGTTTCTACTCTATGCGCTTTTAATCCGAACTTGGTGCAATCCTTCCTGAAAGGGTACCATTTCCTTGCAGAATTCCGTACCAATCGCATTAAAAGTGTCTGCTAGAGGAAATTTGCCAAAACTTTTTAAAAATGCCTATGAATTTAGAATCAGGGCCATGGATGGAGCTAAAGCTTTGGCCATTTTTAAAGAATGAGTCGGATTCCGTCCTGAAGAAAGTCAAGGCAGCTTATGGAAGTAAGCGAATTGAGTGAGAGTTTGTTGTGACCGGAATTTGCCGTTGACAATTAGTCGGATCGACAACTAATCGAAAGTTTGCATTGGAACTTGGTTGTGACACATGACGGTGTAGCATGCTACCTTTACGAAAGTGTTTTACTAATTTTTTGCAGATTGGGAGATGATTTTTGTCACGACTCATCAAGACAAATTTTACGTTTCGGGGAAGAACTGCTGTGGAAGACTGGGACTGGGACTGGAAACGAAAACCGTGCACAGATTGAAAGAAATTGATGCATTTTCCAACAAAAAAATTAAAGGTAAGCAGCCATCATGGCCGACAATTAACTCAGAAAGAAAAGTCTTTGATGCCGTTGTTGATACAGCGGAGTATTGAGGCCACTTTCCTTGAATTTTTCAGACGTAAGGTTTACATACACTTACTCAGTGGTTCTGACCGCTGATGGGGATATCTACGCCGCCGGCGACAACAAAGAAGGCCACTTGGGCCTAGGTCACAAGTATGCAGTGACTGGTTATCAGCAGATTCACTTGGGCGGAGCAAAGGTCACGGCCATTGCTTGCAGCCCTGATCACATCATGTGTTGTACTACCGAAGGGCACGTTTACACTTTGGGTCAAAATGACAAAGGGGAACTCGGCTACGAGACTGAAGACTGGAAGAGCAGTTTATATCCGCAGAGGGTGACTTCGTTGCCCGCCAATGTTTTCGTGACTTCGGTATACACTCGAGGAGATTGCAGCTACGCGTTGACATGCGATGGGCAGGTGGGATAAGATAAAAAAGATGTTTATTTGCTTAAGAATTATAAAGTAGTGCCTAATCGTAGGTGATTCAAGGACAGAGGTTTTTTATTTTCCAGGTCTTCGGATGGGGAAGCAATTACTTCGGCCAACTTGGAACCGATGACTTTACTAATTACCACCCACCTCAGAGGATAATTTTGGAGGGAAATAAACGCGTTAAGCAGGTTTGCAAGAAACGCTTCAATTTCCCATGCCATCGAGCCTGTTGAAACTCAAATTAGTTCTGATTTTACGAATTGAATCCATGTCTAGATTTCTTGTGGCGAATTCCACGTTTTGTTCCTTACTGTCGACGGCCTCATTTACGCCTCCGGGTCTAACAAACAAGGTCAGTGTGGAATACCCGATGCTGATGCGCGTAAGCCCGTTTTACTCCAAAGGGTCACTGCCATCCAGGACCTGGTCCTTGAGATTCATTGCCGAAAACACTCAAGCATGTGTCGCACAAAGGGAAACGTCATCTACCTTTGGGGCACCGTCGGCCGAGTGGACATTCCAACCCCTGTGAAAACGTCACCTGCCCATCCTTACAAATCCCTCATGGAGGCAAGTATTCATTTGGAGCATGGCAACTTCATCCCTTGGCGAGCGCCTGAAGTTGTCGCTGAGGACACTCCGCCGAGTAGCAAAAGCTCCTCTTGTGATGAAGGGCCCTTTGACGAAGATATCACCGATAAGGAGTGTATGTACAACGGAAGTCACGAATCTGACCGTGACCCCTCGCCCTGCAGGGGTGGTAAGCGACAGCGCTTCTATTCCTCTTAAGGGCCAGTGCTTGAAGTTCAGCGCTTTGCTCTTCGTCTTCTTTACAACGTCTTATTACTGGTTCTGACTCGATTCTGCGGTCATCTGCTTCATCCACGTGTAGTACAAACACCTGGAAGCGTAAATTTCACTTTCAATGAAATAAAATCCATGCCTTTTGTATACATTAAATCTCAACCGCCAGTCATTCATCTGTCACTCTTGCCGAAATCATCCCATGGTTCCGTTAGACTGATACGGATTTCGGATGTCCATCTCAGGTCAAAGGTCAGCTCCTTAGAATCTCTTGTTCCGTTAGGGCATCATCCCATCTATAAGCGGCATCTTTGTGGTCATGTGCCGGTATCCCCAACAAGCCGCTTGTTGTTGAAAGCTCAAAGCAACGTAGTCAGTAAAGGTTAACTCATTAGTCATCTAATCATAACAATATGACAAACAGGAGCAGATAGACAATTAAATGGAAACGTTATCCAAGCAGGAATAATGTTTAAGTGACCAGAAAAGAGGGAAAAAAATATAAAAGTCAAAAAATCCAAGCTTCCAACATAAATAGACGTAGACATGGTGAGAAAAGGAGCAAATCTTTCAATCTTTTGTTGCTCAGAAAATATGAAATATGAAATTATCATGGGATACTCGCCCTCATTTCCGCAGACAATTCAACTTTAGCCATTGTTCAAATCGGAGGATTCAAACATCAATACGTAGTGGAGGCTAAAGGGCTGCTGAACAACTGAGGGTTTGAAGCCTTAGTTCAATCGTACATATGTATTTAGTCAGTGCCCAGTTACTTGGGATTGGACTGCTCTTCTCTCTTCTTCTTTTTTGTTGGATGCTTATAACATTTCTCAATTTATCTCCTCTAAATGATGCCGGCGCTACCTGAGCCGGAACCCTACAGAGGAGATTGTTATTTGGAAAAGAAATGAGGGAATTTATCATAAATGTATAAACATTTCACACAGAACACAAGTTGCACTTACTGAGAAAATATATTCTGCCGTATACACATTACAGACAGAGAAATAAATGAAATCAACCCAAGAAAAATCACCGGCCTGATGGCTCTGCCGTTTCATCTTCTCCGCTCCCGTAGTATTCCTCAGTGTACGATTCTTCCAGTATAGTGAAATTGGCCTATGGCAGCGGGTTACTTTTTCTTCACCACCACCAACTCTCTAATAGGGTCGTTATTTCTTAAAAGCTACAACTCAAAATATCGCATTTGCTCTCTAGCTTTTTCTCTTTTCCTTTTTCATTTTTTGATTCTAGTTTTTTTCTAATTCAATATTTTCTTCCTAAGTTACGTGTTTCACTTGATTCGCCACTCATTAATTTAAAAATAGCGCGTTTTGCTTATCAAATTGTACTTAACTTCAACTTGTAGCCATAATTGTAGCCAAAATTCCAAGCCTCAATCCTCTACCTTCCAGTCATTACCTCAGCTGGTACGTGGTACCTGCACCGGTTGACCTCCGGCCCCTTAAGTGACAACCAAGGGCCTTGTAACACCACAGCCTCGGGCACTAGGCTCCTGCTCCACGTTATCGTGTTACCATGTTGTTGTTTCACATGCTTTCAATTCCGAGCATTTTCATCATTTCTCCGATATGGTTAAAAAGTCCCATTATGAAAACAACCCCTCGGTCCAAGCATTGTTTATACACATTTTCAAGTAGCCGTGCTCTCGAACAAAATTAATTGGAGAAACAGATCCAGATGAGTAGCTGATCAACTCGTGAGAGATTCTGCAGCTTTGTGTACTTTCTTTTTATTTTCACTTTATCCAGTTATCCCATTTTCCACAAACGTACAAATAGTTTACCATTGCACCAAGCATGGAGCCCTACCTCCTTCCCTAAGCCCGAGAACATGCTGATCCAAATTCATGAAGAGAAAAATTGAACAAACAGTGCTTGAGCTCAAAAGGCTCTTCATCTTCCTGTCTCCTGATCCTCTGTCCCTGATGTTTTCCCTTGCCGAGAGAGACAGTTTGGATCTCCTCTTTCCAAGAATCAACAAGCATACTTGAATCAAAAGCAACGGGATTAAAAATGTACCTTGAGGATGGAAACTGTGACTGCTGTCGACTCTTTTTACTTGCCTCTGCAGCCTGACCAGCTCCCAAGATGTTGCAAATGGGCCTGAGGAATTAGAAAATCTAACGGGACCAGGAGCTCTAAATCCCGGTCCGTACATTTTCCTCTTGTAACTGTGACGTATCACAGGCGAAAGAGGAGGCAATCAGCGTTGTGCAAACACAAATTACAAATAAGTAAAGCAGAAAAAATACTCCAACAACCCTCTCGCTCAGAGGACACAATGCAGATCTATGATGCTATCTTTTTTTCATGAGTCCATGGGGAGAGAGTCAGCCGGAGAGGAGTAACAAATGGTAATAATAAAATTCTGTGTGCCGGACCCAAACTAAACAGAAGAGGGCACGGGTGTGCAAAGATGAAGAAACGAGAGATGAATGGCCGAATTGCTCCACAGTTTCCAGAAAAGGGGAAAATCATAAATACGAACCCTCCGCATCCCTAGCCGGCTTAAAAAGCTAGGAAAAAACCTGCATAATGGGCAAAAAAGCTCACCGACGAGGGAATCTTAACTTAACACACGCTACAGTTAACAAGCTCAGGCTCTGACCCTTTGCAACTGGCCTTATTTTGCCTGCCGGCCTGCCGGCCCGCTGGCTTAAGCTTCTGAATCTTGGATCAGGTTTAGCCTGATTATCATCATTTCACCCTGGTCGTTTGCTTTGCTTGTCGGGCAACTCGCCTTGAAACTGAACCCTTGCATTTGCTTGTTAACACCATACAGTAACCAACCCGGATTTCAAGTCAAGCAAAGGCTCATCTGTCAGTCTAAGGGCCGTGGAGCAAACCAGTAAGGGCAAAACTGGACCCGATGAAGGCGAAGGGGTGAATGAAAATTATTCCAGAATACACACTCCACCAAAGGGATTTGCACCAGGCGGGTTCTTTTTTCTGGCGGAAAATTCCAAATCCCTCATAATGGGTAAAAAATTCTCTTTTCAATAACCATGCATGAGCGGCATGTTTGTGCAAATCCACAAACAGGGGTCTTGAGTTAAGTCTCCCGCGTCTGAATTTCAGATACCCGGGTATCACACCCGGCGAAGGGCTTGAGAATCCGAGATTTCGCCTTGAAATGCTAAACCGGCTCTGGTCTTTCGGACTTTGGCTACAGAGCCATTCCAACACCATGGAAACGAGCCTGTTAACGTCCTCTTAGCTCCCAGCTCTATTGTCCTGAGACCAGGCTAATAATATCATGTAAAGTGTTATCTTTCGCCTTTGGCCAATCCTTGAGTGAGTTTTTTCCTTCTCTCAAACTCGCCTCTCTTTCACCAATTCCCTCCTTCCCTTTGGCTTAGCACAAGTGCCTGGTGTGGGAAGATAAACGAATTATTAAAAAGAAATTTTCCCGCACAACAAAAAGGACTAACAAACTAACTGCGTCATAACCCGCCGCCAATGTAAAGCTATCGAGCTACTTTGTCCGGTAAGAGATTTGCAGGATGTGTGCCTTGAAGAATTCCTCTCCCTCCTCGTCCATTCTTGGAATATTACGCAAGCAAAAAGAGCAAGAATGTTGTATTACGATGTGAAGAAGCGGAAAAAGAAACTGGGCGAGGAGAGGAGTCTCGTAAGCAAATCCTTCGGTCAGCCATCCCTTTCCCTTCTTATTCGTTATTCCATCATGGAGGCGGTGGTCTCTCCTCTCATAAATAAGTAATGAGGTGTGGAATTGAGTTTGAGAAGGGAAAGTGAGTTTATTTCCCGCATTAAAACCGCCATTTATACTGTGACCTTCCACCGTGTGCTTTCCGAGGCTCAGAGCATCGGCTTACAAACTGTGTTTTGTGGACAGGTGCACAATCATAGCTTCTGTCCCTCAATTTCATTTGATCCTTCAACCTTTTCTGCAGAACTCCGTCAGGATCTCGTCAATGGTATACAAAGTCTCAAAATCATGTAAATTCCCTCATTGAAACTAACCAGAAACCACATGAAGAGACCTGTAGGAAGGGCTTAGGTCCAGTACCGGGTGTAACCCGGAATTCAAAACTTGGAAAGTTTTTTCAAAAAACCCGCCATTTGAAAGAAGATGGGCAATGCTCAGTCCATCGTTATAGCAGACCGAGGGCATAAAAGAGGAATTTTCCCTAGTTTCAACCAGTCTTGCTCGCAACAGCCCTTAAAGTCTTGAAACGGACCGAAGCCTTTACGGAAATAGGACGGTGGAAGGAGAGAGAAATTCAAATGGAATCGTTTCCTTGAGCCATAAAGATGGATTTTATTGACCGCATCCCATTAGGCTGAAATATTCCGAGAGATGTGGGCAGATAGGATCGCCATGCACATTTCAGGGACACTTACATTACGTGTGATATGCAGCAGTTTGATATGATTATTATTACAAGTGTTATTTCTCTAAAAGTCGACAGAAAATTGTTATTCACGACCACGGCCTCCCACCGCTCTCTGCCTCCTTCCTTCTTTCCCTTCCCTTTTTTCCGTACTTTTTATACCCGGAATGGACACCGAGCCTCCGCATACATGCTCCACTTTGATGTAATTTCTATTCTGAACTTTCTTCGTATTTCAAGTAATTCATGCCCTCAACTCAGGATTACTTGAGTAGCTAAATTTAGGCATTATGCACGACCGCAATCGTTTCACTTTCCTTCAACTTGATAGTATTTTTTACCGCACCAAAACCTTAGCTCGCCATACCACCTACTACTAAACTTGATAGTCTCCGTAGTTGAGCTCCTGCTCCAAGTCAGCAACTTTTCCACAAACTCCACACAAGCATGCACAACTTTTTGCATTAATCTTTAACCCGGAAAAAAATGAGAGAGGAAACGGTCATGCATATACAAAGTGTGCATGTCCTCGGAGAAAGCACTGGCTACGGGGGAAAGTCAGGGTTCATGCATATCTATACCTTGGTACGAATGTAGGAGGTGGAGAGCCTCGACCAGGGATGGGGGCCAGGCATGAAAATTTAGCAGGGATTATGTACGTTGTTAAAATTTCCCTCCTTCAAATGTTTAATGTAAGTTGTGGAATAGTTCCGGCTACTTTCCAAAGTATATAAGCACGGGAGATTTAAGCTAAGCTAGCCCATATATGTGTGGCAGATCACTCTTTTTTCACCCACCGCCGTCTGCATTTATGCGGCCAGTGTGGAAATCTAATGCAGTAATGTAGGTAATAGGAATAAGTAGCTGGAGAAATGGAATAACCTGCGGACGGTGGACGTGAAGGTATAAGAGGTGGAAGAGAGTCAGGATGAGCTGGAAGACGATCAGATGGGAAGTGAAAGCGGTTGCTGGAGCTATAAAAATAATAATAATGTGATTTCCAGAATTCGTATTCCGGGTTTGAAGTCGAATAATTCTGGATGTATCATCTCGCTCAAAGAGAAGGAGGAGGAGGAGAAAGGAGAGAGAACTCTGGCTTCAGCTATCCTTGCTCGATATCCGAGAGCTTGGATCCATACGCATCACAGTCCCTTGAGGAATTCCAGGCTCTTAAGTAAGATTCCCTCAAAGTTTCTTTTTGGTTAGATAATGCGAGACGAGGTTCTGCAACTTACGTACTGCTCTTCTATTTCCTGGAGTTCGATGGAATAAGGCCGATGGTGGAGAACTAGTCAAGGACTTCTATCAAGTAAATTGCAATCTCCAAACTGGAGTCGTCATACTTTAGTAGTACGTGTAACGGAACGCCTGGGGCAAAATAACTGATGGGAGTTGATGCTCCTGAAGTTTTGAACCACAGTTGAGGTCGTTCCATTCAGGAAACCAGGATGTATTGCCATGGCAACCACGATGCAAATTGTGTGTCAAATCTTCTGTAATTATACCTGCAGCACTCCATGACCTTGGAAGTAACCTCTGAGAGCCCGACGCCATATTGCCTCCTGACACTCTTGTCGTACGCCTGAAAGCTTCGAGAAACCACAAATAATGTACACTCGTGGTGATATTTCGTGCAACGGTTGCATTTGGAACTCGGCCGTTTTCCCCTGCTGAGTCGTCGCGAGTAATATAAAAAAGTTAATAAAATTTCATTATTCAAAGGACGTGTGCTAGAAGTTGGTGTGCTAAAGGAAATGAAGCGTATAATAATACTTTTCTGGGGGACATAAATTAGGAGTTTAGACATGTGGTATAATGTGCGTGACAGAATTAATGCCTTGGGTTTAGGCCTCCTTGGATCACGAAAGGAGAGAAAAAAGCGTGATACAGCACACAGTATTTTGCTTCAAGCAAATGCTCTAACTTCTCGTACTTTCTCCACTGGCTAATGCAGCCATTCGGCCATGTTATTTTCCTTACTTGTGCAAGATTGTTAGTCCTCCCTGGTCCGTATGATGATTTTCCTCGTTTTGCATCTCCCATTTACTTACACTAACCACTGGTTGGACTACGCCTGAAGAAAAAGAAATGCTGGTCTCTCCGAGGAGAAAAAAACGTAATCCTCATCTCTCCTCCATCGTCGTTTGTGCTCTAAGACCTGTGAAATTCTTTCGGATCTCGCACTCTGTAGGAACCCTAATACTTTGGGCTTTGGCCTAAAAGAAACATGTCGTATTCCATTCCTCGACTCCTCAGTGTCCTGACAACCGAAGGCTGCTACATATTCATGCGTGCTTGAAACTGTCGGACGTAGGAGAAACGCCCGGGATTTAAGTCAGATTAACAATACAGTAAGGGAGACCGGATCTGCTAAGAATAAAAGAAAGCAATAGCTTACTCACGCACCACTTTTAAATAGAATCCTTGCCGGAAGAATTCATCGAGCCCTAGCCTCTTAGCCGTTCATCCTCCACAGATTCAGCTACATATCTTTAGCATGCCGAGAGGGAAGGGCTGGTCAGTATTCTTCATTCTTTCTCTCTGGTCTTCCGTCCAAGTGGAAAGAAGGGAAATTCTTCTCCGCTTGCTTTGTAAAATGATTCCAACGGGGGATTTTCTCTACAGAGTCTTTTAATCTTTCAGATTGCCAAGTATTTTCTCTTTCATCCTTAACTCACAGGAGGAATTCACAGTTCAGCCAAACAAGAATAAGTAATTAAGGTTTTCTTTTCCAGGCTTATGGAAAGTTCCATGTTGGTGCTGCTTTACTTCTGTGAAACTTGGAGGATTTGCCTCTCTCGCTTTCTCTTCGAGTCTTTCTCTTCGAGCCCTCTCCAAGGCTCCTTGGCTTTGTTCTAATGCTTCCAGTCTATGGTATTTCATGACTGTGTTTGCGTAGCTTTCACTGCTTGGTAAGTTAGGCAAATTAGTGTCCTTAGTTATTTGTGAATGTGCCCCAGTCTTTTACAACTGTAAATGTCATTGCCTTGAGCTATTACAGGTAATAGTGTAACTGCTAATGGATTATTCGTTAATTTCAGGTGTTTTCCTTCAAAGGTTGGGTCTATCCATGTCTCAACGCGTCATCCTGAGACACCAGTGCAGGCCTTCTGTACGCCGACCCCCCACTAATAAGAATGATAGGAGGTAATTCATTTCCCCAGCCTTTTGTGCACGTACCCCCAGTCTTCGAATTTCAATCATGAAGACGTATGAGCTCAACCGTGAGGTATTTGAGAAATTCCGAATCATTTCGTAATCTATTGAATTGCGTAAGCAATGAGCTCGGGCTTTGGCTCACAGCTGAACATT
>VRMD01002519.1:0-13069 GCA_009872375.1 Sminthurides bifidus | reverse complement strand
GTTCTAAGTTGAGCCTTCCAACCCAGTGAAATACTTATGCAGATATGACGTGTTGCATAAGCTAGAATGACTTTGGTTTGAATGGCTAGACAAGTTAGAATTTGTTTTTTTCCTTAAAAATAGTCGAGGAGCCTTCCCTAAAAAAGTCTGGTTGAAGCACTAGTCTTAGGGAATGTAAAGAAGAAATAGAGTAACTTCAGCCAAGGTTCACAAAGAGGAAAAGTAGGGAGTTTTTAAGTTGCATTGCATTGCTACCAGCCATCAAACTATTTGTCCTTTGGTCTCAGAGAAAAAACTTTTAATTGCATTCCTGCATACCGTTCAAGTTTCTGTTCTTTAGAACCCACCGTCATTTCCCGGTTCCGTGCACTTGGCAGGCCACCCGTACAAAACCAGTTTTGAGGCAAAACGCAATATAACTATTTGATCTGGAATTCTGAACCGCCATCCACCTCTCCTTCGCTTTTTGCCTACTGCAAGTCCCTAATTAATACGCGTTTTCTGGCCGTCGTACTACGCTACTACTTGCTGGAGGCTCTGTAATGTGAAGAAAAACGTGCGTACAAGAGCTTGAGTAACCTCCGTAGAAAACGAAATCATGAATTAACTCACAATTCCCAGTGCAGTTTTCCTTTTGGACATTTGCTCGCACGTGTTTTCCGTGGAGAGAATTTCCTCTTTCCGTTTTAACTAATTTCCCCTATTATCCGCCCGGATGAAGCAGCCGCTCTTCGTTCCGGTTTTAACCGTGCAGTGTGTTGGAGTGCAACGCCTTTTCAAATCTGAAACCAAATCCACATGACACATTGCCCCAGTTAAGCAAGTCAGACCGCAAATGCATAAGCACTAATAGGGAGTGTGAGTGGGAATCAATGCTGCTACCAGATCCGATGTCAGTTCTCCCCCCTTTATGTTATTATTATTCTTTCATTTTCCTGTCCTAGGCTGGTAGAAAATTTGTTGGGCAAGTGCTCAGCTTTGAATGTTACGCAATTCAAGTGCAAAACCGTTTAGGACATTAATCAGAAATCGATTGTGGATGCACACTTCGCATAACGCTTTAAAAGCCGCCTGTTTCAGGGCAGCTTGCTCTTGCAACTCCTACAGCAATGGAATGTGTATCGATATGATCAATAATAACGAGCGCTCCTTTCAACGCCTCCTGCAAAGCCATTTCACCCTCTCAGAGCAAAGACTATTATTACAGGAATTATATACCNGAATGTGTATCGATATGATCAATAATAACGAGCGCTCCTTTCAGCGCTTCCTGCAAAGCCATTGCACCCTCTCAGAGCAAAGACTATTATTACAGGAATTATATACCGATTCAGCTCCTTCGAGATACTTACCGGGTAGCCAGTAAGAAATCGGGTATAAATTATGTCGCCATTAAATTCTTTTACGACCATTGATACTCAAGTTCTCGGTGTTTGGGCCACGCTATAGGTCCTGTAAAGGATGGCTCGCGAATAAAAGCTGACACCACAAACCTCATTCGTGTTTTTGCACCCACAACTATCAAATGCCCGAGCTGCATACCAGTTGCGGTTTACATGACACGAAATCTTGTATTCTTTTCAGAGCCTCAATGCAGCGGATAACAACGGACGAACGCCCCTACATTATGCCGCAACACTAACGGATTCTGGCGTCACATATCGAGCGTACGTAAGATTTTCACAATACGCCCGTAAATATCTTTTAATAAGCGGCACCATAGCATCAAGATAAGTATGAGCCTGGCCGACGCTCGGCTCCGGCATGGCGTAGGCAGGCGTATTATGAACTGTGGGAAGAGAGTGACATTGAAAATGTACAAAATTGTGTTTATGGCACCTACTACGATGAGTTACTGTGTCGTTTGGAATTGTCACCAACTTTGTTACGGGACTAGTCCATGAGGTGTTTTTGGCGATTGGGGAAAGTGAATAAGCCTGGGTGGCCATAAGTGCTGGAGCTGGTCGTCAGCAATGGTTTTATTGCCTGATTGATTTTACGAGGAAGTATTTCCTTTAACTGCAGGTTAATAGCAGCCGGTGCGGATCCGAATTTGAAGGACGTGGCCGGGTAACACTCCTGGGATATATTTGAGAAACAAGCAGCTTTTATCACACGAGCAACTTGTGAAAGCAAATAACAATATCAATAGTTCGATCCTTCCCTCACCACCGATAGGTCGGCCAGAGACGTGGCAACGACCCCCCTCAGCAGGTAATTTACACTTGAACGCTGCCTCCGCCCCGGAAATTGATTATAAGCCTCCCGAAACACCCCTCACAAATCCAGTCAGTCCAAAGACATTAGACTTGCTAAAGGAAACGTACAAAGATCTTTTAAGCGAGGATTCGATCTGGGCAAAAATTAGAAATAGACTTACAAATAAGAACTCCAACCATGGATCAAAAGAATATATACAAAAGTATCTGACACCACAAGTTTTCAACCTCTTGTCCACGCGCACCACCAAGTACGGGGGCAGTCTCCTGGATGTCATCAAATACTATCCCCAACACACCATCGTGGCACCGGACCCAAGTGCTTACAGCGTCTTCAAGGAGCTATTCACGCCGGCCATTTATGACCACGCCAAATACTTGCGAAAGGCTCATCCAAAATTGACCATTTCAGGTACCGTGACTTTTTTTCAAATACCTCCGTTCATGTCGTGTCAAGTACACGTTTCAATCAAGTAGATTCGTGGAAGGAAAGAAACGTTTGGGGGGACGTGGAGGTGAAAGTAGGAGAAAGTAGACCTTGGCCGTTCTACGTACACGACTCAGCTCGTACACTCATCTTGTCTTGCTTCACTTTTGAACAAGCTGCTGCAGGTTATTGTTTAGGAATTTCCTCTTGCTGTTTCTCAGAAGCGATTAGAGCATAAGCTGGAACCCTGTGTGTCTGTTTACCTTTTCCTCCCGAGGTTGGCATGGTTCCAGTAAATAAGTCCATGCATTCGATCTCTCTCTACTCTTTGAATTTGTAGCTCGTAGCTATTTACACGTTTTTCGGTTTCACAGTTTCCAAACTTTACAATTCCCCAATATTTTCTACATGTCTTTGACTCGTCAAGCACGTGGCATTCTCATTCCAGTAAATAATGTGGCGTGTTTGCAAGTCACTCCAAGGCTTAGTTTTTCATACGTGCAGCATCGAAACAAAATTTACCTGAGAGCATCTCGGGGAAATCCAAAACCATCGCAAGGTTTAGAGGGCAGTTGTAATGCAAGTTGTATGCTCCTTTGCATGAAAATTTGAGCCAAGTGCCTATTTGAGACGTGGGAGGTTGGATGGTATTTGTCTAGGATGTGCATGTGAGGGAATGAGCTGATAGGCTGAGAAGTCGAGATAAATGCTCTGGGTTTTCAATCCCTTCAGTTGTCTTTAGCATCCAAGTGCCTGGAGGAGAAGGAAAAACATTTTTCCTTTGACTCGCTCTGGACTTCTACTTTATGTACGTATTTTGTGTGTAGATCGAAACTTGCCCGAGTTCGAAATACCTGTTGTCGACATTCCATCAAAGTTTGTCAAACAAGTTCGACTTCGATTGAGTCGCAATATCATACCATACCCCTTCCTTCCGATCATGACCCTGGAGGATTTGTACAATGTGGAGAAGCTGATCAGATTTCTGGACCTATCCAACCTCGCGCTCAACCGGACATCACTCGAAGATTTAGACCGAGAGCAAAGAGCTGTTTTAGAGTCCAAAGGATTGTGGTTTCCTCAGGTCCTTTATCTTTTACCTTCCTGCATTGAATTTGCTGCCATTACTCGGCCTTAATTCACCAGGCTACAAAGCTACGCTACTGCTTGTATTCTTCCGCTTCCTTGAATGACTTTAATGTGAGACTTGTGTTCTTGTAGCATGTCGTCGTCCTTGTCGTCTTCTTCTTTCCGTGTACAGTTGCTTTGAAACCAGAACACCTTCCTGAGGCGTTCTATCTTTCTCCTCTCTTGCCAACTTAATTTATCTGCATGCTTGAAAAGAATTCGTTCTCCCGTTTCCAAATGCCACACGGATTCTAACTTGAACGTAGTAGTTTCTTTTGTGTTTGAGTCTCATATTTTGCCAGTTTTGTCAGTCCAACTTACTTGTTTTATTTTTGAGGGACCGCAGATCAAAAAAGAAAAAAAAAGTCAGTATCAGTATCGTGTAGAGCACCTGTCGCGTACCATGTGTCCGTGCAAACTTGTTAGCACTCATCGTCGCACCATGTTCAAAGCACCACACTCCACGTCATGGTTTTGATGACTGTATAGCACAGGTGTGGCGATAACTTGTTTGAGTCATTGATTTTGTCTGGGGAATTTAGGCAACGAAGTTGAGCCGTTTCTGGCCCAAGGGACGAGCCTTTTACACCAGTCAGGATTACACAAAAACCATATGGGTGAACGCACAAGATCACGTTGACATTGTCGTAACTTCCATTTACGGCAAACTTAAGCCGATGTTTCAACAACTACATGAGATTTACTGGAACTTAGCAGATTCAATGAAATTCCATTACACCTCGCACTTGGCATTCCTCACCGTCGATCCCTTCCGGGTAGGCTCTGGAATCAAGGTAGCTCCTTCTGAGTAATAACTCAATGTTGGATGAAACTTTCGTAGCTTTTTCTTTATCTCTCGTGCGTGAATTATTGAGTTCCGTTAAAGCTTTGTCTCTTGTCTTCCTTGGTTGCAAATGCTTTGTCCTTATTACTTAGAGTCTTGCTCCAAAACATTTACAACCTGAGTTTATTATAGTCTTGAGCCTTGTAATTTAGCAAGTGCTCTTTAAACATGTTGCACTTTAATCATTCTTCACTACAACTTGCAAACGTTTGCAAGGGCCTGTACTTTGTGCACACTCTAGCCGTGATCGGCCTGATATACATGTGCCGGCAGGCGTGTGTTCTACACAAATTTCTGTTTTTCTTTAGCTCAGCTTTTTGATTCGGCTACCATCCTTGCTAACCGAGCGCTCGGAGTTAGCTACAATTTGCAGCAATTTGGATTTGCACGTCGTCTGGAAGGGAAGCACGGACTATGTGGAGCTTGAAAACAAGTCGTCAATGTCAGAAGAAGTTGCATTGCTAACCAAAGTGGCAAATTCAATCAATACACTGATTGACTTAGAGAATAAGAAAGCTAGAGAATTATTTTTACTAGAGCAAAAGCAAAAGAAGAAATTAAAATGACTGGATTTGTGTAGTCGACATGAGCCCCCTCAAATAACTGATCCTATTTATCTTATTTATCCACTGCCGGCAACTGTAAATACTCATGTTCAAAAATTATTGCATATCTTCATACATATTTTCCCTAAATATGTATGGCTGTACATACTGTAAATACACTTTACAGCAGCGAGCATATGCAACATTTCCCGAACGCAGGTAAGCCGACGCAGTGGTTTCTAACTATTCTACAGCCAACATTACATTGTATATTCTTGCCTTCCCCTAAAGGTGACAATCAGTTCCCGGCAATTTGGTCCGACGAGGGCAAGTACCTAGCTTCCGTCCTTGGAGATGCTCTCGTCAAAGGGCTCACTCAAGTAAGTCAAGAACGTCCGGACGATCCCGTGGAGTACCTTGCGAATTTTCTTCGCGGGTACAAAGACCAAGGCCCCCTTCCAGCCCCATTGACCGGCAAACTGAAATCACGCCCGCTTTCACCAGCTGAGTTCGAGGAAGATGCAATAGCAGCAGCTGCGGATGCTGCAATCATCACAAGTGTTCCACTTCGTTCCGGCTCGTCGGCTACGCATCTCTTGGAAAATGTGCAGGAACAAACAGAGGAGAGTGGTACTACTGGAGAGGACGAGCTTCCTGAACAATCACCATTTAGTCCGCAGCCTGACCTTGATGGCGGTTTACATAACCTAGACTCCGATGAACAAGATGCAGAGCAGCATATGGACGAAGATGACACTGCTGAGCCAGAAACTCAAGACGGGGTTCCAGACTCTGACGCAGTTTCTCAGTCTGAGGAACGCGGGGAGGTGCAAGAGGCAGAGGAACAGAGAGAAGATACGCTTGCAGATGAGGCAGAATTAGAACAAGATGCAACTTCCGGTCCGGCGGAGGAAGAGACTGGGGCTAGTGAGGACGTGGGAGAAAGTGCCCATGTCGGCGACGACGAAACAGTGCCTGAGGAAGAAAGTGCAGAACCAGACACAGAAACTCAGGAAATTGTCCCTGAGGAAGAGCAAGAGTCGACCTCGCAACATGAAGACGCCGAGGCGGAAGTTGAAGAACCGCGTGGAAATGATGTTGGTGACGAAGAGGACGACTTGATGCGTCGCTTAGATGATGAAGTTCACGAGCAGAACAGAGAAGAGGACGAGATACAAGTTCAGAATGACTTGGAGGAGGAAATTGAAGGAGCCGGCCAACGAGATGGTAGGCGGGTAGCGGTTGGAGTAGTGTAGACAGATATTCATCAAAAATTCCGCAATCCAGCACTCGTAGTAGTAGCAGTAGTACTAATTTACTTTCCTTATTATTTCCTTTCTAATCAGCACATACAAATCCCATCAATTTCTAATTACAGATCGAGGCCAAAGCGTCCTCCATTTTGCCGCAGCACGCCCGGGTGGTGCTCAGACTTTGCTCGCATTCCTCCAGAATCCACTCGTGAATCTCGCATGGAGAGATGAGAATTTGAAGACTGCAAGAGATGTGGCTTCCAGCTTAAACCGAACAGAGAACGTGCAAACCATAGGTTTGTCGCCCTTTCCTTGTTTTCGCATAGTGCGTCGTATCGGTCTCGCGTAACCGGGTCTCGTCTTGTACTTAACCACTGCCGGTTCTTCATAAAATGGACTGTGTCTTGGCTAACAATCTCCCGTTCTAGTAAACCAACAATAGATTTCCTGGAAATTCAACCCTCCCTTCCTTTCGTAAAAGCACCGCCGGTTCTGAATGAGTTTCATTTGACTATTCGCCATGTTTTCAGTAGTGCGCTTTTTCTACGATCCAGCAGCATTTTGTCCTCCGCCCCTACTCCTTTGCAGATTGCTCAATGTAATGCCAGCTACATGAATTATGCGACATGAAACGAGTTAAAAATTCTCCGTAGTATTCTGGAAACATTTACATCCTTTCGCTGTAGTTATTATCATTTCCTCCAGCTCAACTCCAAGCATTGCAATTCTTTGAAGCAGAATAATTTTCTTAATTCTTATACCCCACTGCTGAATATAATGAAAGAGATTAACCCGTCTGTCCTTTGGTTTCTCAAATATGCAGATTCTTTCGTCATTGGCAAAGCCGTCGCAGGGGATTACGAAGCCCTCGAGAAGCTCATGTTGGATGGCTACGAATTTCTCTACAACATTGAAGACTCGAACAAGAATCACATCGTAACCCTCATAGAAAAGGCTGGTCATGACATAAGTACTCGACTTGCTTCGTTCAGTTACTCAGTTCCACGCCGATGTGGAAAAAGTACTCCATTTTATCAGACTTGGAGATCTTGAAAGAGTGAAAGACATGACACAAAGTGGTACGTTCTCGTTCAAAAATTCACATTAGCTGGCCATATGCTTGTTTGACTTTTCCACAATTTTCCTTGTATATGTTTACGCTACCACTACCATCACCCTGTAATGCATGTAATTCCTCTTGATCACCTCCCTCTTCCTTATTAATACATGTTCGTCCAGTTGATTCTCACATTTTCCACCAACTTTGTTTTCGATTGAACTTTTGCCAAGTTATGATCAAAATGCTCTGACTTACTTTTGGCAGCGTCTTTTTATCTGCACTATGTCTATGAAAAGTGATCAATGCATCTGTGAATCCTGAAACATTTTCCAGTTGGAAACATCATGTTCACATCATGTATTGACTCTCTCAGATCCAAGACTGGCAGTTGCTATGGGAAAAAAAGGAAGGACGCCGCTCCACGTCGCCGTACTTTGCGAGGAATATCCCATTGTGCAGTACCTTGCCCATGAGTTCCCAGCAACTCTCCGACGAGGCGATAACGTAATGAACTTACAACAGACATTCTGCTATTTAATCTCATCACGTAACTCAAATTTGCGAAACCCAATCGACAAACACTCGTATAATCTGTGCTCACTCACACCTGATCTGGGTCATCTTTCCCGAGAGGCCTGGCAGAGAATGAAGTGTACACATGATGTACTGATTAAATGATTTTTTTCTAGATGGAACGTACCGCCTTGCATTACGCCATGGGCATTGAAAAAGTCGAGAAGATGACAAGAATATTAGGTGACAAATTATCATCACTTGCTCTTGAAGCTTCATCTTGTAGCTTATTGCACACTGCAGACGAAGTGCATCCCCCCTATTTTATATATTTCTCTCCTTCCCGAGTCTCAGATTTGGCATAATTATTTCTCTCATTATGCTCAAGCCTGAACACGATCTGTTTTTGTAATCAACCACTATTCATAGTATTTGTGCATTCCTTTTCCATGAGCCTTCAAATCCGTGCATAGAGCAAGCTTAGCTGTTTTCTTCTCTTCAATCAAACTTGTAATGACAACTTCTTATGTTTTCAGTTCGCATGGGGGCCAAACGAGTTGTCAAAGACATAGTAATGTTTTCCTCATCTCTTTGTATTCCTTCTATTTAATGAATTGCATTCAATTCCATTGAGGATTAACATGCGGTTAATGTGGAACAGGGTGACTGAACTGAGTTGTAACATGCTACATTTTGATTTTTCCAGCGGGGTCGTCAGCCGAGTTACTATTTTATTAATCGCGAGGAAATCGCTCTATTACAAGAGGAGGAGAAGTCCTAAAAGCCCGTTTCAGATGACTCTTGGCAATTTTACACGCGTATATAGTTGTCTAACTTTCGTTATTTATACATATTGCTCCAAACCCGAACTTTTCCAACTTCAAATTTCAGACATTACAGTCATTTTCAACATCTACATCAGTAATCAGCTCTAATCCCCAGCTTAACCTCTTACATTCACGGAGACGTGTGCGACGAAGGGACCTGGATGAAAAAAGAAATGCAGCTTTAAGTATATTGGAATATGGTATTAGAAACAGAGTTTACCTAACCACAAGGGTACCTAATCACGGATGAATTGTATTCGCGGCTAAAAATAAAGTTCTTGTCTATTTTAGCATGAGTATAGGAATCGCTGTGCTGTAAACGGCGTCAATAAACATGTATGACTCTCGTCCTCTCTTCTTAATCTCTGTGGCGTCAGTTCCTTCCCACGTCAGTGTCAAATCAAAGAAACTAATAAAAAACGTTTATGCAATTTTGCGGTCGCCTGCCTCTTGCAGCTGCTCATGTAGCAGGAGTTTATGTTGACGCAAATCACGCTCTGCTGCCTCTTCGCCGGAGCTGGTATTAGATTTGCGTTTCCATTTTGGACAGGATTTTGCCGATTTGCAAATACTAACCTCTGCATGGCATAAAGACAGTCGTCGAGCCGAAACAAACTCTTGCGTTTTGCCATTAAGCTCCATGGCTGCTCCATCATAAAAGCTCAGATTAGAATTTAATATCGACTTTGATTACTTCTTCCGTCGAGAATATGATAAAATTGGTATTCGCCTTTCCAATCTCCTGAACAGAACAAGCCGATCCCAAGCTATATTCTGCCGACGCATTATTTCAAATTATCCTTGTCGATACTTTCATTGGCTGGCACCCTATTTCACCAACCATACATGTAAGCTCTAGAGTCACAGTCAGAAGCAGGGTAAAACCTCAAAACAAATTGTAAATCAAAATTACTCATATTTTCGTCGTCATCTTCAGTACTCCTGGCTCACTTAATCATAGAGCAGGAAATGAAACTCCAAAGACACTAAAGTAGAAGCACATTCATCATTACCGTAAATTATGCGCTGGCTGAACAAACAAGTAATCCCTTGAGTCACACGCAACAGCATGCTTACAACTTAATCTTTAGACATTCATTGTCAAGAACAACTGCAAGCTATAGTATTCGTAATTCGTACTTGCATGGGCTTTTTCAAACATTTCAACACACCATTGCCCCATGTGCGTACTTTTCATATGAAGTCTCGAGAGATGTTCAGTCATCTCCAGCACGTCATTATAACTGGAAGCAGATAAATAGGGATCTCAAAAGAACTCCCGAACATGTAGAGTCCATAAAACGTTATTGCTCTGTCAAATGCCCGTCAAATTCTCTTCATGTCTCATTTCATGCATGTATATTCAGGGGTAGGGGGAATAAATAAAAACCCACTTGAAAGGCAAAACCCTGTTGCGCTCTCTTCTTGGAGCTAGACTCATCTTTAGTTCAGATCAGATGTTCAATATCCAATCCTTCGTGTAAAAATTTGTAGTTACTGATATAACTTTGCCTAAAAATAACTGCAGACAGCACAACAAATGCATGCGTTACTTGACTTGTTATTTATCAAGTAACTCCTACATACAGTGCAGACCGGAACATACTACGTTGACCTTTCTTGTTATTTTTCGTTCGAAAAGCACTTTCATTTCCAAGTTTGACCATCATCTACTCCACACACTCGCAGCTGGTCAATCTGCCATGTTTCAGCAAGAGATGACTCTCACGGCATCATCAAAAGAACTAAATGTGCAGTTCCAGGTTTTAGTCTAAAAGGATTTTTAGTCTTTCTTCGGCATGTCGCACTTCCATTTTTACGATCCATTAGGACTAGGTACACAGATTGCTAAAAAATGGCTCCTTTGGGTACGACGCCAACACGTATTCTAAATGACTCAGCTGTCAAAACAAATTGGTAAAATATTAATGCACTCAAATATGAGTTCGTTCAAGTAAAGAATATGCAAAATTTTAAGCGTTTCTTGCACCACAAGTTACGAACTCAAGCCCTTGTAATCACCACACAGTAAACCAGGGAGGACTGCTGTAATACCAATCATACTGAAAGTCTCTTGCATTGGCCGAATATTTTATAGCGATATCCTCGAAACCCCGGTTCATCCTGGATGCACGCAGATATAGCGATAAACGTAAAATGGTGGGCGGAGAGCTCACATAGTTCTACCTTGATTGCAAATGGTCATCATTAAAATATTGGAAGCTGTTGAATCTAAAAGCGTTAAATTTATTCCGGAAGTAAGACGCTCACAGCCTTGATACCTTCAACTGTTTTTAGACACCTATTTCACTTGCTATTACGTAACTTTCATTCCTTTCCACATGCCCGTTCGTTCCCATTCCATCCTATCCACTGGACGGGTGAACTTCTTCAGCTTGTGCTTTCTCTTTGTAGTGCTCTTCTTTCTAACCTCCAGGATGTTTCGTTTTTGAAGACTCTTAAATCTGCAATAGATTCCAAGTAGTAGAGACATTTGAAGTGACTATGTTACTAAAATCAGCATAGACGTACTTACAAATGATTTTCCTTTTAAATACAAGAAGCAAAATATAATATTCAGTGGTAGCTTACTCACCTGTCTAACAAAATTTCCGCGTTGTTTACCGTCTTAGCTCCGACAAGTGAGCCATTTACCTCTTCGCTTAAAAGTGGATTCAGTTTGGGTTCAGTAAACTTGTATTTTCCCAACTCCTTCTGTCCATACTTTTCGTATTCAGATTTTTTTGCTAATTTTTCTTGCATTCTAGATTTTCGGGATGCTTCAATTTTATCTATCTGCTTATTAATCTTCTTGATTTGAAATACTTCCGACTCTCTCGTTTTTACTTTTTTCAACTCGCCAGCTATCCTTTCCTTCTCTTTCAGCTCTTTCTCCTTCCTTCGCTGCTGTCTGCAATCATACAATAATCACGAAAAATCAAATTTTGGAAGAATAAAATTTTACGCACCTTTATTTTCAGCATAATTCAATCAATACCGTGTTTTTGGCTTTGATAGCAAAGGTTTCCTTTCTTTCTCTTCATCTGAATTGTCTTCTTCGCCAGATTTATCATCTTCAATGGTTCCCAAGAAGAACTTGAGATTTTCTTCTTCTTGTTTGATATTACTGCAGTGACAACCCATGATGTTACACTTTAATTGCCGAAGCGCCCATGAATGAATGCTTGTAACATTTAGTAATGCATTAAACTTACGAGGTTTTAGGGAATGCGACAGCCCTGTTGATTTTCTCTTCCTTACGAATTTCTGTTACTTCTTTTGCCAGCGCTGCTTTTAATAAATCCTGGTGGTCCTGGAAAGATGGATTCACTGAAAAGCCTGGATGTGGTATTTCAATAGCACTTAGCTCTGAGGGTTTGTGAGCATTTCGTTTCTTTTTGATGGAGCTATTAACTCGAAGTGCATCAACTGTTAGCCATTCGGATAACTCTGTGGTCGAAGATGGCCCATTGTCAGTCCATGGGTCTTGCAGTTGTTCTTCGTTTGTCAGCTTCGAGTTCTGTGGTGCTGTCGGGTTCTTGTGCTTGGATTGTAATCTTGTATTATTTCTGACCTTATTCCTGCATTTATCAAATATATTATTCAACCAAAAGATGCTAATTGAATGATGACTTTGTCTGAAAGTTAACACTAAGGTAACTTATCGAATTTTTTGTCACGACACCATACCTCTTAATCAATGGATCTCTCACGTTTGATAAGGGTTTTAACAGTTCAAAGCATTTCAGCTTCGTGAAGTCGACTAATGTATCTGACTCCGGCTTGGCTTCGGAATCTTCAGTGTTGTTTGTGTCGATTCTGAATAGGCTAGCGTTGTCGTGTCGCGAGAAATCATGTCGTTCTTTCTCCCGTTCAGTGTCCAGAAACTCGTCAACATCAGCATGTTGGACTTTCTTCCAGTGCTTCTTGGAAGCTTTTTTAACTAAAACAAAGCACATAGATAAACAATGGCCATTTCTTAGGCAATAACTATAGGCAATTCATTCAAAGGTAAGGTCTCAACGCAATTTAATTAGGTACTACAGCGTGAGAATTGAATTAACAGTTGCTTTATTTATTTGGCTTAAAAACTTACTTTTCCCCATTTAGCCGACTTAGACTCGCAATAATCAAGACTTTCAACCACAGGCAATCACAAAGCTGTAATTTCTTCTAGAAACAATATCGCTTTTCTTGCACCTGTTAGTAATTGAAAACTTGAGCATTCAACGATTCAACTTTATTAAACGCGA
>VRMD01002518.1:0-13077 GCA_009872375.1 Sminthurides bifidus | reverse complement strand
TCTAGTACTATATTTACTAGTTCCCCTTTCTTTCCAGCTTTGTGTCCGCACGCACGCAAGGGAAGACAAAGCGTATGTACCAGTATTCAGGAACCTGTCTACGGTTAAGAGAGTCATTGCTCTGGCTGCTTATGCACGACAGTGAGTTTCTTGTGCGCACTATTGGTTTTGCTATGTTTCTCTACTGTTAGTTGAGCTTTAGAAGAAAAGAATCGAGCGGGGAGTGTAGTTGTGCCGTACATGCTGCTGGAGTAAAAGTTACTGTGTGTTCATCAGGAAACTGTGAAATCCTAATGCAGAGATTGTGAACTGTGACATTATTCCTGATTAGCAATTAACATATTATTAGCATAGATCTCATCTCGTTACGTAGAGTTAATTTATTAACAGTAGTTTTTTTTGTATTATTTTTTAATTTCGAGTTACAAAACGCAGTCTAAATGAAGAGACCCATCTCAGAACTTGAGTCGTACAACGGTGTCACTATGACGCAGGTAAGCGGAATAAATCAATACCTTGTTATTTTAAAATTTCAACCATAGAAACAGTTAGTCAATGTTTAAGCTGTATTGAAAAGTTTCACTGTTTGAACGAGGTTCTCAGCTTTGGTGGCCGCAGGTATGGTTGAAATTCCTTTGTCTTTGTCCAGAGGCGAATCCTTTGTTTCGTGATTACGATGATGTTACCGTTAACTGCTTCACGGTTTTAACACTTCCTTAGCAATGATGTGAGGGGATATTATCGCTTTTAGGATCAATGCAAAAGAGTTGCATCATTTCTGGTTGCCGATTTGCAGTTTAGTATGTAAATATTGTGTTATAATTGCTGAACGTGGTTTGTTGTTGTACAGTCATAGCTATCGGGGCTTACAATTCCGTCGAAAGTTATATTTGAAGCTTGACAGTTGACCGAAGGTTTAAATTAGGGAAGAACGTTAGTTTCCCTCTGACTTATTATGCGTTTTTCACATTTCTTTGTTACTGGTTCATGTATCGGAAGCTGCTACATAAGTTTAATAAGTTTAAGCTCGATATTTGAGAATCCTATCTTGTTGATAAGCTAACTTGGTACTCCTCCACTTTGTTTCCAGTTGCTGTGATTCGACAAAATAGATGCTGTTTGTATTGGAATAGATGGGTCTAGTAAAATATAAGAAGTTTAGTGCCAACACTTCCATGGCAGTTAACAGAGACAAGCATTTTGACTTGCATGCAGATGGATCTCTGCAGCATTTGGAATCAGAACAGAACTGTATTAACTGTAGCAGATATTAGTTTAAATATGTAGCCGTTACGGCTAGGGAGAAGGTCTTGGGCCGGTTGTTGCGTTGTGCATACTTCCTACCGCAGATATTGATTATCTGTCTCGTGTTGCAGCTATATGTGATTGGTTGATGGTGATACCGATATCCAAATTAACTTGATACCTGTAGCTGGTGTCCTATGACCAGGGCAGTGTATACTGATCAATCATGTAGCTGTCTGAGAAATGGCGGTGGTAAATGGTGGGAAGAATTTGGAGTTGCTTCAGTATCAGCAACTAGAACCCTTACCGTAAAGGTAACATAGATGGCAAAGGTAAAGGTTATATAGATGGAATGGATGCAGAATGACAGTTCATGAGCTGCAGATCCGTATCGCGAATTGATTGTAGGGGTAGAGACGGCAATAATTTTATGGCATTCTCAGAAGCGGACTGAAACTATTGCTGATTTCTGCTGAAGCCACCGTCAATTTTACGCTTTGCTTTTAGTCGTTATATTTCGGTTCCTGGAGCTGATATAAGGAAATGATGTGTCTATTAGTTTTGGGGAATGTGATTGATTTTAGGTACGAATCGACGCATGTCAGCTAATAAAGACTCGACGTTGGGTTTCACGCTTGGATTTGGTTATGTTAAATTGACTTGGTTCTAAAACCACGGGAAGTTTGACGCAATATGCTGCAGTCAAGACGTGAAGCTCTTGTGGCAGATACTGTCGAATTACTAACGATTGTTTTAGGGACAAATGCTAAGTGATGTTTCGTGTTTGCGGTAGTGGCTTTGGTGGACTGCTCTGTACTCTGCTACATGACAGGATGTGAAAAAGAGCAAGAGCCCGCCATCACATTGACATGATTCGCAAACCTTTTGATAAGGATGGATGACTGCAGTACAAACATATGAGACTGACTTTGATAGTTCATGATGGCATTTACTGTCAGCACATCCATCTAACCACACCGCTGCTCATCTAATGCTGGATTTAGGCCGTGGTGATAGTTTTACAGAAGTGTATAGTCGCAATGTATTAACTAACGCGAACTGCCTTATAGGTCAGTTGATCTAGCTCACACTTTTCTCTGACAGTATAATTTTGTGGCACCGCCTGTCGCCTGGAAGAAAATTCTCTGGGGCTTTCGCTCGTAGCCTTCAGTTTTTGAACTAAGCCTGGGACTTTTAGGGAAAGATCGTGCATATTTCTTGGTCTTTCTTTTTCGAAGGGTGCTATTTGTAAGCATTTGAAACAAAACAGTCTTGTTACTCTATATGTGGATAAGCGATATTTCAATGCTAGGTCGCTTTGCTTGGCTTAAATGAATATGTACTTGGGTGGAGAATGAGACGAGTTATTAGCCACAGCTGGCAAAAAATATTTTTCTGCAAGTACTATAAAAAATAAACCCGAACTGCTCCACCTATTTTCCGGACAGGGAGTTGTGTCATATCACAGCATGGCAAAACTTTTCCCACCTATTTTTTGGGAAAATAGGGGTTTGTAAAACTGTTTGCCTGGCAGTAACGGAGCGATGGTTGAGTTTTTCATTACGTGGTAAACCGGCAGAAGGTGGATGATAGTATTATGTGGTGGCTCTATGTTTTTCGTTACCCCTCCTCTTGGAATAAAATATGCGACCATATGCGGAAGTAGGAGGAAAGGAAGAACAACCATGTGGTCGGAAAAGAAGTTCACCATTCCATCTGTTCACATTTCTCTTGGGTCTTATCTTTTCTCTCTTATGTGAAAGAGACGCGTACAGAATCGTAAAAGCTACGTCTGGTGATAACTTGCTATTCTCTGGCTAGAGAAAGGAGGAGAAAGTCAGCTGGGGAACGATTTGGTTGTTTCTGGCGTCCGATACTTTCCCAGTCTTTAGTTGGCACGAAGTAAACTTGTTGAAATCTAGCAGCTGCAGCAAAGGTATAGTTTTATTCTTCAGGGGTTTCGAATATATGAAGACGAGCAGTACAGTATCACTGTATCTATCGACGGATTTAGTGGAGGGGAGACCGAGTGAAACGACTCTCTTCAATACCAATGTCAACAGGTTAGGGTTGCTGGTGTGCCCAGTCTTAGCGCTCATGGAATCAAGGCATAGCGTGGATCTGGATTTGCTTCCAAGAGGAACAAAATTATGGCGAATAGGACTGCACATTTTCATCTAAAAACTGTATGATTTCGAGCTTGATTAATTGGATTGGATATCATTAGGAGCTTTTGTGGGAAATTCTTTTATTCCTTTGTGCAAAATTAATGGGAGTGAATAGAAATACTGAAGGTTCAACCTGTTGAAGATTTTCGTTTCCCTCCTGCTTGCTCCTTTCGTAACCATCCATACTGTGACATTCCGGGGAGTCATTATTCTTTCTACAAAAAGACGCGTAAAAGTATAGCAAGAAATGGTTTGCCATGGCGGTGAAAACATGCAATCCGGAAATAGGAACTTACTTTCTCGGTTTCTGACGAGCAGTTTGGTGAAGCGGAAATCTATGCTATGATTATACGGAGTGGAGTAACAGCTTGAGGAAGCCACGCTTGTGAGCAAATCCTTGTATAAAGCGAAGCTGTGTGCCAGTCAAAGCTAACGACGCTATTTCTTTTCTTGCTCACTGTATTTTTCCGTGAATGTGACAGATGAACGCAAGTATTACCAAGCACATAAGGAAACTTTGCTCTCAGCTCTTCAGAAGCCTCTTTACTGTCTGAAAATGACAGGAGCCGGCAAACGTGGAGAAGCCGGTAGGGGACGCTTCAAGTTTTTGAAGCTTAAAGGGAACTTTTGCCCTTGGATGTGTTTGGTGGTTATAGTAAACAGTGCAGGCTGTTCGAACTGTGTGAGATCCTGATCCACCTTGAGAATCTTCTTGAGTAGTGGTTCTCAGCCAGAGCACGAATTGGGATAAGAAGGATGTGAATGATATTTGCCGGTGTATGTAATTTTGTGAGGGCAGAATTCGGAATAGTAGTCTAGGTACGTACGTATTTTGGTTAGTAATTTGGACTGATCGTATTCAGAGCTTCGTTGTTGATTAGTATGGAAGTGTACTTGTGTCTGACAGAGTGCAGGATCTGCTCAAGAAGAATGTGGGCATGATGGGATCTTGAAGAGATGAGTATTATCGCTGAGCTATCGTGCATGTGAACACATATCGTTGCCTGAGGAAAAATAGTCAACCTTTCTGTATTATCCTCGGCTGAAGCTCAGGCTGAGACTCTGCTCTGTAGACGGTAGACGGTTTGTGCAATGCATACTATTCTTGGTTTGTGTGGTTTGATATTTTTTGGGAGCGGAACTTAGACAAGCTGCCCTCCTCACTACAACCAGACTCACTTGCTCGCACTCACTCACTAAACTCCGTCTATATCTGACATCTTTCCCATATTTTTCTCCTTACTGTACCATTTTATTCTCTGTAGAGAATTTTGATTTCAGAATTTTTAATTTTCGAGAATATTCTTCTCACATTTTTCGCCTCGTCTCGTTCTAGCTGATTTCATTTTTCTTTTTCTCTTGCAAAAGTTTCCGAGGAGAAATTCCCACAGCTTAATTTCAAGAAAGACAGAGCCTGAATAAACTGTTAAATAGCCGCATAGTTATCCCCAAATTTTTAACTGTCCGCGTTTACAGATGTTGTGTTACTGAAATTAATTGTTCATTTGTCCTGTGGATGAATATACTGGAACGGCCGTCGTTGTCCGTTTTAGCTTTTCAGAATTCGTGCCTTTGTTATAGCCGGTATACGTGCTGCAAGCTGTTAAACTGGCAACTATTTCAGTTATGTTATAGTGCAAGCGGTGGAGTAATTTAAACCTTTAAAACTGTCAAAGAGTGGGAAAACTGATTTAGTATTTACATATTATCTTCAGTTTCTAGCCTTAGAAAGTGAAATCGCAAAATTTTGGTGCACCTGTTGCATTTCCTTCAAGTGACCTGCGGGACAAATCACTCTAAAAATTGCGTGAATTTCAGCTTCATATTTGGTGTTCCTCCCAAAGTAAGACAGCAACTGTTCAGCCGCTTCTGTGCAAAACTTTATTACGGGCGCTAATTGAGGTACTTTGGCGAGTTCAGAAGCCTATATGTGTCATTGACAATCCTGGTATGTTTTACACTACCTGCAATACTGGTGGATGCCATCAAGGAGAAAGAGACTGAGAGTTGAGTGAAGCGTATTATTTGAAACAGTAATCCGATTATTGATTCTCCAGTAGTTCGGGAGTTCAGAGCTCGCTTCTTCCGATCTAAGTATCTTGTGTCTTTAAATATTTATCACCTCCTTGCTACGACTGAGCACGCAGCGTCTTCTTTGGTTCATATAAAATTCAACGTTGTCGTACCGGTTCGAAATGGTAAGGACATTCTTTTGTGTCGTTCGTCATCATGACTAATGGCGTGGTAATGCTTTTGATAGGAGTCTGAAAGGAAACTTGTGCTAGAGACGGAGCCTAAGTAATGCTATTTCTTGTTAAATTAGCGATGAATTCGCATATGAAAGCATCCTGCCAAGTAGCAACCGTGCGTAGAAAAGTCATGAAATATTAATACAGCAGAGTAGCAGTGGCATTAAAAATTGAATTACAAAAAATGTAGCCTTAATTTGTGCTACAGAATATGAAAAAGCAGAACTGCTAGATAGAACTAGTAAAGTAACTTTTGTAAAATAAATAGAATTCTTGAGCAACGCAGAAACGACGAAGATAATCCAGTTTATCAAATTGGGTTTACATAGGCTCGTTATACATTTTTGTGAGTGTATAGGTTGCTATGTGTTAGATCATCACATGGTCGTAGTTTACAGAATCTACTCAAAGAGCGACAGCCAAATAGCTGAAAGCTGTTGATGTTCGTAGTGCCAGGCATAAAGGGAGTTGTTCACGGTTTTATGCTGCAGTGAAGGAGGATCTATCACATCGTGAAAGTTAGCAGCAGGCACGGTAACTGCAATTCACGGGAGAGTTTCGAGGAGACCGGCACCGGATACAAGATGTGGAAGTCAGATTATTGATTGTAAGGCAAAAAGTACAAGCGATGGCTGCAGGCTGTCTATAATTAGCAATGATGTGAATATGTCATTTTACTCCTCCTGGCTTCACGATTCAGGCCAGGCAAGGTGTGAATGAGGTGTTTCAACCAATGACGTACGTAAGCTTCCGGTTATGTACTATTTTATTTTGACACCTTCTTTAGTGACGGGGCTTCACAAAACAACTTATTACGGCAGATATCTCTTCTTGTTAGATTCCTTGCCAATATTTCATTTGTGATTTTGGTGCGCCGTAGTGCACTAAACTGATAATAATATTGGGGGAGTCCACACCATATTGAAAGGTTGAAGCCTGGTTGTAAATTGTAGACTTCTTTAGCGTCATCATTAACTTTTACATTGTATTTTCTTCTTTAGAACGCGTTAAGAAAACGCCGCTGAGCTTCAGCAGGGCATCTCTTTGTTGTCACTCGTAGAAAAGTCAGCTCCAGCTTCATTAAGATGAATTTGCAAGATAGAAAAGTTTAAAGGGGCCAGTTACGTTAGCGATTTTAATTTGTGCTTTAATAGGAATCCCAAATTGGATGGGAACCGGCGTATTGCGTCAGTATATTGAATCGGGGCTCGCGCAGAGGATTAATCTCGCATATTTTTCTAAGGTTGATACCATTTGCCTTCTGCTTGGTTCGGTAGTCATGTAGGAAGCGGAATAGCAGCTGCATTATGCAAATAGTGTTTACGCGATAGTGACTATTCTGAGTCAGACATTTGGAGATGGATGAAACAACACCGTCGAGCTTGTTTGAGAATAAAATCTCTCAGTATACAGAGTAATCACCAGCGGGAAGGATGACAACTGTTGCTCATATACTCTAGTAGGAGACTGTCAAAGGACGAAAACTTTTAGCCATACTAAGAGCACTGGCTAACGTCATTTCCATATCATACGAGGACGATAAAGGAGGTAGTGTGCCAGAGTACGGAATTATATTACAGATCACGGGTTAAGTTTGCGGGTTCATTCCAGTCGCAGCTGATGTATGTTTTAAGATACCAGCTTAAAATCTGCATGGGATATTATTTGATGTCGCAATCGCATTATCATGTCAGCTGTAAGCACGAGTTACAACTTCTATTTGAGCTCAAGCCAGTTGCCGCCCGATCTCTTGTACAGTTAATTGCAAGATATTGGGATTTAAATATGTTGATGCGTGGAGAAAGCATGATGAGTTACAGCTGGTCTTACCATCTCAGTTGACTGCGTTACTTTACGGTGTATAGACAAAAAAATAGAAAATACTGTACTAATTTTGCCTTCTGCCCTTTGCCTTTTGCCTTGATTGGTAAGAGGAAGTTTAAGGACAAGTTGTAAATGTCTGCTGATTCGTGCGATTTTGTGCTTGTGTTATGCACGGCCGCATACAGACGTTACAACNAACGTAGCGTCCTCGTATCATGACTCAGCAAGAGAGGTTCATGGTCGTACTTTTAGCGGCTGATTTAGCAAAGTCTAGTAATCAATAGCTTTTTGTAGTTGTGCGAAATGCAAATATGGTTTGGAATGGCAACAGAAGTAAACTTTAGGATTCGCCTGTAAATTGGTAATGGACGTAAGAAATACCTTTGGGAAAATGCCCTAGACGTAAACCATCGTAGGAATGTAAACGCACATGTTCAACCGTTGAATTTTCTAATTATGAACGCGAACGCAATCGCTAGAATTACCCTCTGTATTTTTATTGCAAAGTAAGGATTCGTAAAACGGAGTTGAGACTAACTGATTGATGGACGTATATCGTTAAACAGGAAATCTGAAAGTGGATCTGTGGATTCCGTGATGTTTTAAAGCTGTTGCTAAATTTACTAGTTTTCGAATCAGACTGAGGACTCTGCGACTTGTGGGAGTTAGACTTTTAAGATGGAAGATTGATGTGAAAAATCAACTAGATGCGCTGTTTGTTTTTATAGGTGCTTAACAGACTGTGTGTTTACGTAAGCTTCCTGTAAGCTCAAGGTTTGCTCATCATGATTTTTTTCCGTTAGAGAAAAGAGGTTAGAGATCTATTTTTGAGCAAATTTGAAATTCCGCGTATTTTATTTCCATCATAATATGTTAAAGTCTTGGCATTAAAGTTCTTTGCGGCCAGCTGTGACTCGAAAAACGCTGACAAGTTAGTTTGGAAGCCATTGGGCTTAACGATACCTAGGTGAATATTTCACTTAACTCCCAGGTATTACGAACGGATAGAAAGCTCAGGCACAGAACCGTCGGAATTAGTAGGTTTTGAATTTTATGCGAAATGCTTCTCTGATTCACGGTCTAGTTGAAGTGACTGTTCGGGATCTTGATGGTCTGGGCCTGGAATGTTTCGCTTTTGAATTGTGATACAGTGTACATTATCATTTACTCATCAGCATTGATGTGCAAGTAGGGTTTTCTCACATTTACTGAAATAATTGGGATTGGCGTTGCTACTCATTTTTCACCACTAATATAATTAAAAGAGTACCACTACGTCGAATCTTGATCAGGGAGCCTTATGTCGCTTCTTAAGTCATGGTATATTCTTAAAGAAGGTTTGTTCTGTCCTTCCGGTCTCAGAGATCATCCGTCGTTTTTGCTTGTGCTTCATCTCTGCATTGCTTCAGTAAACAGAAAAATGAAGGGGTTCATTGTGTGGCCGTTAGTAGTGGAAAATTTAAACACGTTATTTATAGTACATGGAAGTGCTTGTAATAATGTGTGGGTGAGGGACGATGTTGGAACACCGGAAAAAGGCTTCCTCCACGAAAAGATGCTTGGTTGTGTATTGGTCATGAATATGCTGGTTTTAACTTTAGACTGGTATAATGAGGAAAACATACGGTCAGAAACTGAACGAAGGAACGTCGGGATCGGGAGGATGCTGCTCTTGTCTCAAGCTTCTGCAGATGGCTAAAGCCGATCTGTTTGCCTTTATGAGGAGGCAGAGGAAGATCTCGTAGCAAGCGGAGACTACGGTAACGATGGAAGTCGCGGTCTTGTGGCGTTCGGAGAATATTTTGGAAAGCAGATAGCTTCCAGGCAATTTTATTGTCTTCTTCCCCCCATCTTGCCTGGTTACGAAGAGAAGATGTCGCAGTAAGCAACAAGTTGAGTTCGGATGAAAGTACGTCTGAGCTGCATATGATCATGGAGCGAAAAATAGGCTACCAGCAGAGGAATTCACTGACTGTGAGAGAATCCCGGTGGCTAGGCTGATATAATGTAATAGAATACCGAGAAAGGCAGTCGTTCTGTGGAGACTGCACAGTCACAGTATCCCTATTTTTGACGTTGCTTCCTAGGAAATCATAGGACAAGAATTTACTGCGTTTTCATTTTAGTTTCCCTATGCCTGCCGCCTGCTGTTTTCACGTCTTGCTCGGGGCCTTCGGTTAACGAAACGGGTGAATTCAATATGTTCTCAAGAATGCAGATGCAGAATCGTAACCGCGAGTTGACGCTGTTATGCTTGTTTCCGGTTAGGGTGGCCTGTCATGGGGCAAATAGTAAATCAGTGACGGCATGTGCCCAACAGTTTTCGTTGATGAGAACAAGGAACGTTGAGACGAGATTAAGATGAAGAGGTGGAGAAGCATAGTTCACAGTCGTGTAATGCGTGACGGTAAATTGTTAGACAGGACGGTTTCTTCTTTAGAATGGTGAGAGACATCTGGTCTCGTGTTTCGCGTCTGATGCGTCTTTTAAAAAGGTTCTATTTATAGTTTTGTTTACGGTTACTAAGAAAATATCGTTGGGGAAAAGCGGAGTCAAAATCGTTTGAAGATTTTGCACTTAAGCCGAATATGGTGTACCATCAATAGCTAAGGGAAATAATTGATAGTTCGACCTAGTCAACAAATGCTGAAATAATTGCAGTGTCTGCATTTTCGCTCCTATTTTTTGAGACTGAAATCATACTTATCAAATACATGCTTTGGGAAACATAGCAGGAGTGGAAAATTAGGATTATTGTTACGTTTGACCCAGTCTTGTGCGAAAGAGCCAGATATACAGTACCCTCTCTTTTTTAGCCCTGTTAATAGATTTTGTTGACTGTAAAAATATTGGTTTCTATTTGCATTGTTTAATTGGAAACCTGTCTTGGCGACATTGTACGGTTCTTTCCGGTTAAGGGTTATATTTCCCCTTCATAATTGAGCTGACATATGGCAGTTGAACTGCGTTTTATGAAAGGTGGCCTAAACGATGTTATACGACAACTTTTTGGCGTTTAATAACCAGATTTTATGGGAAGGCATGTTAGCAAATAGCGCAAGGAAGCGGACCCTTATTAAATTATAGCTTGTTTCGAGACACCTCGTGATGGAATTAAATAGTAGCACATACTCGATATTTTGGACGTGAGATTAAGTTATTAAATGCTTTAGTAAGAGGAGAAAGCCAGTTTGATTTTGAAGTGCAACCCAAATCTCATATTGATTGTCAACTATAGGGCCTTATTAGTACAATCTTTTAGATACTCGTGGGATGAAATGATGAAACTGGTGTTGCAATGCTATAAATTTAATACGGTCTCTCGCTCCTAGAATTTTCTTAGTACGTTATATCGTTATTTGTTTGTGGCGAATCTAAATATGTTAGCACTACGGATGAGGTTTGTGAAGTACCAAGTCCAAATTAGTACAGGTTCCATCGGACAGTGTGAAAACTTTTTTAAGCTCGTCGTCCTGCGACATTACAGATCTTTGGACAACGCTTGACACGAGACAGGCAAATAATGATGTGATTTGTCTTTCAAGTCCTTGCGTCTCCCATTCTTGTTGTATGGCTGCATCGGATTGAATGAGGGATGTCTGAGGTAGTAACGCTTCTGCAAGGATTTTATTATTACGTAAATCCTTGTTGAAAAGGAATGCTGTTTGTAGTTGTTTCAAAACTAGAGAGCTTTTTTGGGTAGAGTAGGTACAAGTTATCACCGAAAGGATTGTTCGTAGAATCTACTTATCAGCAGCTTAAAAGTTGACAATGTGAGTCACAAAAATGGCTTGTGGTTGTCGCTGTCAACTCCGGGCTATATAGTACATCCACAAATATCAAAAGCAGATTTTAGCTCAATGTTTTGGTCAGCAAGGGAGTAGCTTCAAATATTCTATCACCATCGTGTTGAAATCCGCAGATAGATTTCGTACATGCATCCGTATCAAGCCTTTCTTGTCTTGAAAGCACCCGTGGTGCAGGCCCACGTATCACAAAAATGATTGCTGCAAGGGAAAAGTTCGTTACTCGTTACTACAATTGAAGTCTACAGATTCACATCAGTGCAATTGAAGAAGGAGGCCTGTAGTATACTACAAGTGAGCCTATATGCAGCGGGTAATGGAAACAAAGTTGGTTGCACTTGACATTGGAATGCAGGGGGAGGGTGAAAGACGACGAGTTTGCGAAATATTCGAGGCCGGTTTCACGATCCCAAATGATGTCCAAGTTATTTGCTATTGGCTTCTCTCGAATGGGGAGAGTGTATGAATGGTCTATCTCGATGTTGAAATATTCGTTATGCGTTTGTAGAATGGCCATCTTCTAACCCAGGCATTACTATTTTGATGTTTGTGCTGGATAGCAACCATCTCTCATTTACTTCCCGCGTAATGATAATCATTTTTTACTTGTGAAAATTCTGTTTACTTTTGCTTGGGTTTCTGCTAATTACATCTGGATATCTTCGGCGTACGTCGGAGTGAAACAACTGGCATTGGGTAACGTGCCTAGCTGAAGGAGCCAGTTGAATGATACATGCAGCAAACCGGAGCGGAGAAAGGTTCTTTTCTCATTCTGTTGAGAGTTGTAGAATAGGATGTAGTGAATGAAGAAAAAAATTCTAAATTCTGAAGCATCCAAGGGTAATAGCCTGAGGGCCATTTCGAAGCGGTTACTCCATCTTAAAGACATTGCCACCAAAGCACACAGCTCTTTGAGCTTCGAAGTTTTCGTCAAGCTTGACGTGGAACTGGGAGTTGTAGTGCAACGTAGTTGTTGTGAGCACACTAACGTTGCACATGCATTGAAATCAAGGGAAATGAAAGATTGGTTGGACAGCGAACTGTAGGAGAAATCAAGGTGACTCCATCCTGTAACACTCGCAATAGGCGAAGCAAGAAGCCTCACTTGTCTTATGGTTAGGGGTAAAAGACTTGTGATGTTCCCTCAAGTCTTCATCCACCGGAATGGCATGATAGACGCGAGAGAGCAAGTTTGCTGGCAAACAGGCAGGTGAAGGAACTCTTCTGATGTGGTTTTAAACTTGTTAAAAAATAATGCGGAGGAAATTGTCTGAGCGGCAGAAGAACATGCATACAGACGTGGATACTTGTTGCATCGCAAGGGAACAAGCCGACTAATAATCTAGAATCTATGTGCACGATTCCGAAAAGCAGTGGTCCTCAACATTCCCATCTGGTAGCCATTGAAAGATTACCTGTGGACTACGGAACGTGGTTCATCGTGCTCTTCAGTTTTAGTAGCCAGGGAAGGAGTAAATAGCTTTGCTACCAAAGAGCCAGAAAGTCAGACGGCATAAACACCTATCGTATTTCATCTCACGTATTTTTTACCCGATTCCATACGCTAAGGGAAAAAACTATGAACAGCTCGATTCAGGTTTTCGCAGTTTTAGGGAGCTAGTTGTTTTATAGCGTAGTTCTAGCTCAATGAAGGGAGAAGGTCGGGCAAAATCCGCCAATATGGGTCCGGTTCGATTTGGCCGTGTCCTCTAATAAAGAGAATGGCATGTCGGGAAGTAGAGACTCTTTTGTTGATATGGTTTGCCCGTTACTTAACGCACAAGT
>VRMD01002517.1:0-13077 GCA_009872375.1 Sminthurides bifidus | reverse complement strand
ATCTCATGCTTAATTAGCTTTCTCTTTTGACTTTCTACCTCCTGTTACCAATAGTTTCCGATTTACGTTGCCCTCGTGATAAGTCCAAATTTAGCCCACAGCCGGGAGGGAAGTGCAGCTGTAGGAGCACGTAGTGGTAGTTGTGGTTTCGCCCTGAGATATTTTATTTCAAACGTTTGCAAATATTCGTAAAATGTAGCTGATTTTATGCATTGATTCTGTTCAAATGAATGTGTGTGTATCTTCTGAGCAAATTATGTTGCGGCAGGAAGCACTCTCCTAAGCGCGTGCGAAACGAGCGCACATTTGTATTTGTGCGACTATCCAACCGGCAGAGTGTATAGCCTATCTGTACATGTGAGTTTTGCAGCGACTTCTGGTTAAGCATGTACTTAGAATAACGGATGTGTTTGTTTCACACAGATTCGAATTTCGTCCTCGGGAACGCACAAGTTCTCACACATCCAATCGTGTACTGCTCGGATGGGTTCTGCGAACTCACTGGATTTGCACGAGCTCAAATTATGCAAAAAGGCTGTGCGTGCAAGTTTTTGTACGGACCCGAAACACCTGAGGAGCAGAAGCAACAAATCGAGAAGTCATTGGAAGTGAAAACGGAACTTAAGATTGAAGTTATATTGTACAAAAAGAATGGAACTCCCTTCTGGTGTCTCCTTGACATCGTCCCCATCAAAAATGAGAAACGTGAAGTTGTTCTCTTCCTCGCATCCCACAAAGACATTACCCACACCAAAATGGTGGAATTTTGTGATAATAGTGATAATACGTACGACTCTGGTAAGTCCTACTTGTTCTATTTCTCTCTCGCTACTCGCTATGAGTGTGGCTACCGTCCCTCTTACTTCCTTGCGTTGTCGCTCCATTTTATAAATCCTGAAGTAAGTCGTGTTGTAAAAGTCGTAGTGTCTGTAGAACGCTGTGCCAACAACTTTCTCCACTTTCACCATGCAGCCGCCCCTGCCAGATACCCCCTGCCACGTAAGACAGAGTTGGAAGCAGCTCTTTGTCTGCTTCACCTTGAAACGAAATGAATGTTAGGGTGGTGGGAACGAAGATAGGAAAGAAATCAAGAGACCTTTTTACATGATTCGAAAATTACATGCCCTCCTCTCCCTCTCTTTTCATGCTACAATAACTTTGACTAATGGGGACTTGGCACAGAGGTTTCCATCTAGCTCGCCATCATTCATTTCTCCTTGGCATATGCGTTCTCTCTCAGAGTGATAACAATAATTCCAGCTTGTGTCTTTCGTCCTCTATCCCACCATCTTTTGAAATCTGTGCCTCGTGGTAACTGGATCAGAAATGTTGGCAGCCTCTCCCGCACTTTGTTGCGAACATCAACTCCATATTTTTCATCAGTTTGAGTCTCCAAGTTCTGGCCGAGCTCGGAAAAAAGGTCCTGGCAGTGAAACTGAAAAAGCAGCCGCGAGGCACTCATGATGTATTAGTGCTTGTTGCTTCGAATCTTTGGAGTAGGCATAAAGTAAGAGACATGATTTATAACTGAGAAATCCTACCGAGACATATGAGACCATCTTGGTGAAACGGAGAGAAAACCTCACATTATCTCGCTACAGGACCAACGGCGTTTCCATATTTCTCTTCCACGAAGTATCCATATCTGAAGGTCTACTCGCTGGTAACTGGAGCGTTAACGAGTCAGAATTGTGAAAGAGATGGTAAAGAGAGTGAGAGGGTGAGAGAGAGAGAGAGAGAGAGAGAGGAGGGAGAGAGAAAGAGGTTCTTGTAAGGAGTGGATCCTTGGCTTTAAAAACTCTTACTTTCTCGGTAAACCTCTGCAAAGGCAAGTTGGAGGAGAACAAGTGTTCCGCTCGCCTCAGCAACAAGTATTCAGCTCATACGCACACGGACGCTGGCAATGACTGACGTTAGCTCGGCGAAAGGAGAGAGAATGTGAAATGAACCCAGTTCACACTGGGGAAAAGAGGTTTGTGGCCAGCAAAAAGCTTGTAAGGTACATGGAGCGATGTTGTTAAAAGCAGTTGTGGCGACTCGTCCAACCTTTGATTCTCTTTGTACTCCCGTAATGCACTTATTGGTCGCCTTTCATGAAGCTCTTTTCATGAAGAAAAGAAAGGCTTCATCCCTGCAGAGCTGTTACGCCCGCACTGTACCCATAATCCTACATTCGCTCCACTTGATGGCTCTTTAGGAGCTGATAATGATTTAAACTGCGAAATCCCGGACTCCACAGCTCAAATGATGGCAATAAACAGATGGAATACTTGTCCGGAATGCTCCATATAGTACATAACAGGAGAAAAAGTGTTAACTTTTATAAATGCTGACGCGGGCACAGTGTGCGCATTCATGCGAGTGGCAGCAATCAGTTTCACGGCTTCAGATGTAGCTAAAAACAGAGGAAAATGAAGAGAGATTTACACCCTGTAAAGAGGTTATTATTAGTACAAAAAGACGAAAAAGATGGGCGATTAGTAGAGATTGAATGTCGAGCATGTGTGTGAAAGGGAGAGAGAAAGAGAGCGCGAGAGAGAGAAAAGGACTTGTTGTTTCATTCTGTGAAAACTTTATTGCTCATACGAAAAGGCGGCGGGTAATAGGCGACCCTTTGCGTCACTCTCCCGCCCTGGTGGCAGGGATTGGTATGTGAGTGAATGTTTTACTTTATGCGAATTTGACAGACAGACGTGAGTTTTTCTTTTGCAGATGCGAATGGGAATCTGGACCCAGAGGCTCCGCCAGCAAACTATGGCAGACGGCGAAGCCGAGCCGTCCTGTACCAACTATCCGGGCATTACAAACAGGACAGAAGAAAATCCAAGCTGAAAATAAATAACGTAAGTTAATTATCATGTCGAGGACACGGGTAAGACGTGAAATAGGCGGCGAGCTTCCGTCTGTTTCTGGCCAGAAGCGTCTTTTCCTTATGCTTATTTCCTCTGAGTTAAGAATTATTAAAAGGCTCGTGGTCCGCAAGACTGCACGAGACAGCCGCCAAGTTTTAATTCCGCGCAGGAGGTGGGAAAACGTGAGCGAATTTTATATGTACTCAAGTACAGGCATATTAATTCACGTAAAACAAACTTTTTCAGACTTTGCTGCAACCGAATGAAGCACCTTTGCCCGAGTACAAGACCGCAGCAATCGAAAAGTCCCGGTTCGTTCTCTCACATTACGGAATTTTCAAAAGCTGCTGGGACTGGTTGATACTAGTCGCTACATTCTACGTAGCAGTTGTTGTTCCATACAACGCGGCATTCTTTCTCAAAGACAATCGCCGAACTGTAGTCTCAGATGTGGTCGTGGAAGTACTTTTCATCATCGGTACGTGTCCTTCCTTTTGCCGTCACTCCGAGCTGAATGAGTTGAAAGATTTTGAAACTTTTATCTCAACCGCCGCTGCTGCCCTAGTTTGTGTGGATTTTGTTGCTTTAAAAACTTCTCTCTCTTGTCTTTTCCTGTCCGTCCCCACACAACTTCAGCAACGGCGGCTATGAGGCTAGATCAACAGTGTCTCAACTTTTTATGCCATCACACAACTCAAGTTCCACCCTCACTCACGTAGGCTTCCTCGCCTTCGCTTCGTCTAGGCGTATGAACTTTCTCCACATGGAAAAAACGATTAGCATAAATGTGATAACATTAATCATAGTTAGTCTGCCGGAAAGGAGCACACGGTGGCATAAACCTTCTATCAGATCTAATATGGCTACAGGAAAGTCAAGTTTCTTCTGGCGCATAAAAATCCGCTCATTTAACCCTTCGCTAAGTCTCAATGGAATCAGTGAGAAAAAAGTAAACCATGTGACTTATCACTCTTCCAAAAAGGCCTGTAAATGAGTATCGTTTGCTTTATCACGGTTTTGTCTTAAAAAATGAAACATTTTTTCGTCATTTTCTCCCCTCCTCCAAGCCCCTTCCTTTCTTTCGACCCTCAATGTTCATGTAGTCAGCTCACGGATGCTATGGATGGAACGGATAATTAGCCTTTGAAATATGCTCCGAGTTTCCCGATAAGACTTGACCTTTTCTATCTGTGCTCGTATGTTTTCCTTCTCGTTCTTCATTTCCTGGTGAACGTTTCCTTCTTTCACAACCTGACATACTCAACTGGTAAAATATGCTTATGCAGGTACAGCAATGAATCATGGGACAATTCACTTCAGGCACATTCATTCCTCTGACCATGAGCAGAAGGAGATTCTCATGGGACAAGTCTTAAGGCAGGTTCGCAGAAAGCAATTTTATCCTCGGGCGCGCAACTTCAGATCGGACAACTTCTGTAGACTGGGCTAATATTTTTGATTTCCGTTGGGTAGGAAACTTTGCGGCTTGACTAATAACGAATCATCGCTTAAAACAAATTCTAAAAGTAGGAATTACTGCATCCTCAACACAGGGAGATCAATGCCACGAGGCCGAGAAAGCACTGAAACTGATAAGTAGAGGCGTTTTTCAGACACTGAAAGCTGTAAAGAGAAATCGGAAATGGCACGTTGAGAATGTTTTACTCCTTCCATGTGGCCAGTAATGTGGAAGTGATTGATAGTAATAGGAAGTTGTAACAAAATAAAATTTATGTAACGGTTTCTCCGCGGATGGGAAATGCAGGCTAATCTGGAAATACGCCCTGTGGAGACCTAGCGCTATCATTAAGGATTGACTGTGGAGAGTAGATTCGCCACACTACAGCAGTTTGAAAAGGTCATTTGTTTAGGGGAGATTACGGGAAAATCCAGCATGGATTTGAGGAAGATAGGAAGTAAAAAACTGTGTGCGAAAACCCCATGTTAGAACCGGAATATCCTAATGAAAAGCATTACGCTTATAGCACACCGACTTCCTCCTTTTAAGGCAAGCCGGAGTTGAACGATTTTAAATTACATGAACCAACCCTGGTTCATGAGCAACTCGACTGAGCAAACTGACCTAATGAGCAGGAAGTTGGGAAAGGTAAATTGCTGTTGCCTTGCACGAGAAACCAGGAAACGGTCGTTTACCAATAAGATTTGGAGAAAAGAAGGTAGGGAGGTAGCATCCATGAGAATGAGAATGTAGCATCAATACAAATGGCAGGCTGCGAAATTTACGGTAAAAACTTTCTCCGACATGGTTTTAAAGGTTTGGAAAGTTACAAGGTTTTCCTCCTGGTTACAGATATTGTTTTGCACTTTCAAACAACTTTTGTGAATCGGAAAGGTGAAGTGGTTTCAAACCCCAGGAAAATAGCAATTAATTACCTCAAGGGATGGTTCCTTCTGGATCTCCTATCCGCTCTACCTTTCGATTTAATGTACGCCACGGGGGTCTTGGAAAGCGTGACGGTGGTAAGGCTTGATAAAATGTGCTCTGTCCACGGTAGTGGCAAGTTTTGTTTATTGAACTGCCTTTGACTGAGAGTGACGCGCGGCTGTTTGTTTGGATTTAGAATGTCGGTCAGATCCATTTGCTAAAACTAACGCGGCTGGTCCGCTTAGCCCGCTTGCTGCAAAAGATGGATCGCTATTCCCAGTATTCAGCTGCCATATTGACTTTACTCATGCTCTGTTTTTCGTTGGCTGCCCACTGGTTAGCCTGCATTTGGTACGCCATAGCCGTGCAAGAAAAGGACGTAAACGACCCCAATTGGAAGCTGGGTAACAATTTTTTACCCTTATTACCCTCTGGCTGTGTCACTGCCCCAGGTTCTTTGATTAACCAAAATAATTGGATTTTATCGTAACCGGCCATTTTGTTTTCTCCAAGGATGGCTCCATGCCCTGGCGGAAAGACTGGAGGTAAATGTTTCAAATGTGACGACTGCGGAAGCGTATCTAACCGCACTCTACTTTACTTGCTCCAGCTTGACGTCCGTGGGCTTTGGGAATGTGTCCGCTAACACGATGCCGGAGAAAGTCTTCTCCATTTGCACGATGCTGGTAGGAGGTAAGTCCTGGAGAAATGTCCACTGTGTCACATCTCCGCATCTCAGTCCACCCCCCTCACGCGCGCCTCATGTAAACATAATGTTGGCGTCGGATCTTGAGGAGTCATTCTTTATGCATGCTCAACGGTTAACCCCTGAGACCGCCAACGCAACTTTTACAACTAGCGGTGGAACACTTGGCGTAGCGATTATGTTCATTGCTCAAGTCCTTTCACCGCCTAGATTTTTTCCCGTCCTTACTTGCTATATTTGGAATCAAGAAAATGGATGATAAGTAAAGTTTAACCTTTGTGAATAGGGTAGTAGGATTTATCTTTTAGAGACTTTTCTGTAAGTAAGGATGACAGAGAGAAAGAGAGAGCAACTTGCAAAGATTTCGAGTGTTTTGGATTGAGCGGAGTGCTTGCTCAGTCACTCAGAGTTTAGATGCAGCTGATGTGCCCGTACTCTTGAGTGAAAGATTCTAGTGAAAACATCCTCCGCTTTAGAGATGCGTATTTATCATTGGCTCAAAAGCGAGAAACACACGTTGCTCATGTACAATGCTGAGAGTTTAAGATGAAAGTAGGAGTTAGCCATAAAGTGGATTAACTATTACTATAGGAGCACCAAACTTTTATGCAGCTAAAAAACACAAGCTTTACCTGTGCCGACTTCAGGCCTAGTGGACTTAACGTATAGAGGGATTGTAGCAAAGAGGAGAGAAACTTAAACAGCGATTAAACAACCAACCTGTTACCATTAATTTCCAAGGATTTGTACGACTCGAACCTTTGATGTTGAGAAAGAAGGTGTATCCACGCAATCCGCAGCTCACACATCCGCCTGCATGCGAAATTGTGAAAAGAAGGAGTAGAATGAACGTTCCTCTTTATCAAGCTGGAACTTCTATGTGGCGGATTAATCCTACAAGATCTAAATACATATATATACCTTGAGTAAATTAATCGAGTCAGCGGAGTCACTTCCCTCGTAGCGATAGAGGCTAACAATTTTCACTAATTCAATTCAGTTAATTAGGAAAGCAATTTCCCTACAAGTGGACATGGACGGATTTCAGCTACTTTCACTCGTCCAGTTTAACTGCAAATGACAGGGAAAACTAGTGAAGTAGCTCCACAAATAGTCCTATGTTTTAACCCAATTCTGCGCTCATTGTACATGGTAGCCATAACAAGGTTTCTGCACTACCAAATGCATGATCCTTACATCATCGAAAATTCAACTTCACACTCAGGCCACACACAGGTTGGGTCTTTTTTCTGCAACAAGCGCTAATGCTTGTCAAAAAGTCGTTATGATAATTTCTTCGTTACGCAAGACAGGTATTTTTTTCAAACTTTTCGAGCAAAGAATTTTCGTGGCGCCTTTTTCATTTCAACACAGCGCGACCGTAATCCTTCCTAGATCAAGAGTTGAGCCATTACATGAAAGCATGTATGACATTGACCTTACCGCATCCGGCATGAGTTGGTGTTGGATAAAATTTAACTTTTCATAACCTACATACGACGTGATGTTTGATACGCGTTGAAAATTTTTTCCCACAGCTCTTATGCATGCCATGGTTTTTGGAAACGTGACAGCCATTGTTCAGCGGATGTACGCTAGGTAAGGAAATATGAATGAGGGCATGGGTTTGGGAGTTCTCTGAACTTCTCTGAAATGATCCAGTACAGTCCTCTCTTTTAGATCTCGTGTATGTACAAATACAAAGTATACAGTAATCTGGACCCAGATTGTCCAAGATTTTTTTGTCTTTATCCCAACTGGCTTCACTAGATCCTAAGTGACGGTGCGATTTGATTCTCCACAGGCGTTCCCAGTATCAGAGTAAATGGAGAGATTTGAAAGATTTCCTTCAGTTGCATCAAATACCGTCAGAACTGAAACAAAGGGTGGAGGACTACTTTCAAACTATGTGGGCTCTAAACCATGGGATTGATCCTCACGAGGTGAGTAGCAGATCAAATTTCTTGTGACAAGAATGCCGTTATTAGCTTGTCTTATATGCGCCCGGACGATCGTCTCAAAGTTGTCACTAGCATCAGATGTAGATCGTGGAAGTTGGAGAAAAATTCAAGGTTTTGAGTTTTTCTTGGTGAAATAAGACGGGTTGAAAGAGTAAAGAAAGGAGATGTGCTTTCACGGATTCGAGATTCCACATGTGGATGCATAAAAAGTAGGGTGGCGGGGGACATGAGAGATGAATTTCGGATAAAGAACGAAATGCGACTCAGTTGGAAAGAGACGAGAAAAACAGGAACAAGTATTGCGACAACTGGGTTGCTGCGAGCACTACGCTAATGATTGTACGTGATTGATAGACTTTGAAAGAATTTCCGGAGGAACTTCGAGGGGATGTTTCCATGCACTTAAACAAGGAGATTCTGCAGCTTCCCATATTCGAGCCCGCCCCTCAAGGCTGCTTGAAACTGCTTTCACTACATATTAGAAGTAACTTTTGCGCACCTGGCGAATATTTGGTACACAAGGGTGATGCTCTACAGTACATTTACTACCTTTCGAACGGCTCCATGGAAGTCGTACAATGCAGCATGGTGGTGGCAATCCTGGGTAAGATGTGAAAAGTCTCCTTCTCTTCAAAGATTAGAGGAGAGATTGCTTTATATTTTTTCCGAGTCAGTGGGCTTTCTCTCGGAAATTGTCTTTATGTGCACGTAATGGACAGACGTTAACAAGCTTTCTTCCTCTAAGTCCAAATTTACTTTCTTCTTCCTCTCCCTCTCTCTCTCTCTCTCCCGCTTTAAGTCTCTTCGCTCATCCCTTATCGGCTCTGAAAAGGCGGAGCCGGTCGACAAAATCTGTAATAAGCATGTGTGATCTGTATACAGGAAAAGGAGACCTTGTCGGGCCGGATATCACGCTGCAGCTGCAGTGCACTGCCGGAGAAGTCGTGGTTAAATCAAGTTGCGACGTAAGAGCATTAACATACTGTGACCTTAAATGTGTTCATATCGCTGGCCTCATTGAAGTCCTAAGGCTTTACCCGGAATTCCAAAACGAATTTGCTCACGACATTCTTCACGACCTGACGTACAATTTAAGGGAGGGGTAAGAATAAACTATTCCTCTTCAGTGTTTGTAAAATAGCAGGCTTAAGCTCACACGCACAACTGTCAGAGCATTTCCAGTTTCTAGTCAGTCTTTCAGATTTAGAGAGCGGAAGAAAGGCGTCCGAAAGAAGAACAGACGCATCATCATATCATACATTTGAAAGACTATATGTGTAAACATGTGGTTGAAATCATGTGCAGCAAGCTTTTTGATGCCAAATTGAATTTGCTCTTCACTTTTGCATTACATGATCATGATGGCAATATTTCTTTTTCATTCTTTCCCGTCCTCTCCAGTTATGAGGGAGATCCTGCCGAGAGCGAAAATGGTCCTGGCGGCCAAACATCTCTGACACTTCCATCCATCAGCGAAGACGACGAGGTCGAGGAGGATGACGACGGTCAAAGACTACTCACAGCTCGGTAAGTCCTTAGACCTCTTTCAGTCAAATGTAGAATGTAGAACATGCCTCAAGTGCTTTCCCTCCCCTTGATCGGTTTCCAAGTGCTGCGAATTGATAGACACCATGTCACTATACACTTGTAGAACGCTTTTCAGATCCGAGGACAGCCGGTCTTTCAGCAGCAAATCTCCACTCCTCTCCAGAGAAAACGGAACGAGCAAACGATCACTCAGTGAGTGTGGGGACAACGCATCCACCATCGAAATACAATCCGAACTTCTTACCTTGGCCCATGAGATGAGAAACCTAGTAAAGAATCTTGAGAAGTCCACTAGGTCGGTTGCAACGCAAACGGACAAGCACGACAGCAGTCATAACCCCGCATCCCATTGGGTATCCAGCCCTTCGATCATTTAACAATACGCAACGACTTTCTCCTCCATCGAGTTAAGTATTTCCAAGTTCTTGACTCTCCTTTTATCATTATACTAGATGCGCACCTGTACCTCCTTCGTGCGCTCTTTAACTGTAAGATTTCAGCCGCACTCTGTGAACTAATTCACTGAATCATGAATCCATGCATGGCTTTTCGAAATTATAACTTCGGCATATACGTATCATACCTTCTACAACCTGTTCGGAATAAAAAGAAGTAGTCGTACATCATTATCTCAGTTTGAATCTAGCTCTTTACTCAATTCTGTACGCTACCCCTGCCAATTTTTTCCTAGGAACGGACAATTACTTCTTCTTTTCCACTACAGTCACATACCAGTCAGTTTCTTGCTATTCTCGCTTTCCACCCTTGCAAATTCTCTCCATTTTCCCTCTCTATTGTATCTCTCCACCGATACAGCTTTCCAGCTGCGGCAGATTTTCCGTGTGATGCTTCTTCCAGCAGCCTGGACTGGTAAGAGCACATTGTGGCGCTTGTCCCAGTCCTTGCGCACCTACTACCTAACCCACGGCTTATGTACTTGCACAAAGAAAACTAATTTCCCTTCCACATATGCAACCTGTAGTGTACTGTTTGTTGTGTACTGTACTCATTTTTCTGAATGCGGGCTGTAAGTAACGTTGTTCTCTCTACTTGCTTTAACAAATTTCCTAGCTGGTATGATTGTAGTATGAATCCTCCTAATCTGCTGGGCCTACTTTTTTACTTCTTTTACAAAGAGAAACAGGGTAGCTTGCATAGCTCTTACAAACAGCGACGAAAAATCCAATATCCCCATGAAACTTGCATGCATGAAGGGATTTATGCACACAAATGCCGAGAAAATCCTCAGGATCCATAACGAAACCCGGTAGGAGTGTCCAACACAAGTGCAATAACGCATGAAAGTTGAGCTTGTCTAAAAGTCTGTCCCAGCCTTAGTGAATAGATCTCGAGCCTTTTATGAAACTGAAGCGGATTTTAAACCCCCCAAAGACGGCTGCTAATAATAACCTGGAAGGTTGCAAAAGCGCAAATTGCACAATGTACAAATCACTGACGAATTGCTTTTCTTTTGTATCTGCAGGTGGAGGAGGGAACTCATTACGCTTTTAAAAGAAGTCGGTCTTACTTTTTGGCCATAGAAGCGCTTCCGCTTCCGGAACAGTAGTGATTTCGGCCTGCACTTCGCCCTCTATAGACCGTTGGCACAAACTTTCGTACATATGAAATGAACACTTATGTAACACTTGATTGATGTCTATGATAATAATTAGCATTATGAGAACACTGTGAGATAATCGTACTGGCAACATCATTGCAATCCTAATTATATTTAATGGAAACATTCGTGCCGTAATCTCCTAATACGAATAAGTGCAAATTTTTCATAGGATAAAGAAACTATTTATCGGCGATAAAATCAATATCGTAGCTGTACTATACCATAAACGATTACTATTCACCGAGAGCAGATATAACCAGGAATTATGGCGAATTTGACGCGAGGAACTTTCAGCATTCAAGTACTAATTGAAATATACAATAATTTTTGATTTGAATGTGCATTTTTGTTAATTTGTCGTATCATCTACCAGTATTTGCATGTGCACCATGCGAAGCGAAGAGTATGAAAGTTTACAAGAAAGGCAAATGCAAGAACACGAACAGAGTTTCGGCTCGGCTCCCGATAAGCTTATCATGACCTATTATCACCAGTCTTGTATTATTAATGTGGAGATTCTATTAAAAAGCGGTTCTAACATGAACATGCGTCGCAAGTCCATGCTGATAAAAGCTGTTTCTCAACGAGAAGTTCGTACCTGGGCTTTTGTCCCTGCACATTTTAGCACACTCCACTCCAGTTCACAGCTTTCCCTTCAGGGAGCAATAAAAAATATATTCAAATAATGGCCTATCAGCCTGGCTGGGTTGTTGCCCACATACTATTCAGGACAGGAGGTGAAGAAATATGTGCGGAGCTACCGAATAAATAGATTACAAATTGATCCTTTTCATCCAGGTGCATGAGTAACCAGGAGCGTGTCTCAAACTGTAAATCACCTGGAATCTTTTGAAAGCTTAAATACGAGTCTCAAAAGACCGAGACCACTCAGTATAACATATAAACCTCCTGTAGGGGCCTTAGGGTACTGTCTCCATGTTTATCCATACCTGATCGCAATAACTTTTCACGTATTGCAATGAAATACAGATTACGGGCATAGCTGACTGAAAAACTAAAACGAAATATGAGCAAGATACCGGTATGAAAGGAGCGAATTGGAAGTAAGTAAATCATTTCAGTGACGAAACCTGTCGCCGATTACCCTCATCATTACCAGCACAAAAAAGGAACGGAGAACAGGACTCGGTTTCCTCAGCAGATGTTTCTTCTACTGGATGAATAGCCGTACTTTTTGTTCTCAGTCGGCACATTTTTGAAGGAGGACTCCAATCAGTGGTCTACATACAGGAATTATCACTCACAACCGCCTGTCCCATCTCAGGTGGTTTTTCCTAATGCTACTGCTACCATCTGAAACACCTGCGTATCCTTAATCATTCTCGTGTGTCATTTGCGCCAACTCTTCTTTAGACTTTCTCTGGAACTTGGTCTCTAACTTGTATCACACCACTACCAACACGTATCTCGTTTTCCTAAGCCCTCACAACCTTATAAGAACTTGCTGGTCAACCGCCGTTACAGCTTCAGTAATTATCGTTATGGAGGCCAGATGCCGCCCTGAAGGACTGACAATTAAAATGGCTCTTGTCATCATTTCGTCACCTGTTCAATGCCTTGGTACAAGTGAAGGCAGTGCATAGTAATTCAAGACTCGTGGTAGCTAGCCCTCACTGTATTGTGCCTTTGTACGTTAGGAAACTTATGTTAAACGTATCCTGGCCTTGACATGCTCATTCTTCCTCCTACTTGTTAAAAAGGGTTCCTATGGCAACGACCCCTCCCAGAGGAATTATCCCTTTATTAGATCTAATAAGCATAAACAGTTGAGGCAGCGTTTGAAGCAAATGAAGAAGAAGAGCAGTGTAGAGTATACAGGCCAATACTGCTTAAGAGGACGGCTTGAATATTGGATAAAGGAGGTTGAGAAAGTTTTCAATTGGAAAACTTACAGATGCGGGTTCGAGTTCGAGTATTACGTTTCTCAGCTGGAGGTGCAGAAAGTTTGGATGAAGGTGAACATGTGGTGGCCAAAAAAGGAA
>VRMD01002516.1:0-13078 GCA_009872375.1 Sminthurides bifidus | reverse complement strand
TTTTTCCGAATTTCATTGTTGCATCTTCCCAGTTATCAGACTACGGTTTAAGTAACAAAATTTCTGAACTCAAAGCCATTCAACGTTTTAGTGACTTCTTGTGTATTACATTCCGTTCGTGCTTTCGACAAGGAAAATGGCGCCTGTTAAAACAAGCAGCCAATCGTCTAGTGCAAGTGCCACTGAAAAGGGTAGGAAACCTCCTACTCGCAAGACCAAGAGGGTAAGTGCAGCGGACGAAATTATGTCTAGACTTGATCGTGAGCATTTTTCAAAACTTACGAAAGAATTGACAGACAAAATGATAGCATTGATTGTGGAAAATGGGGTAATCCGTTATCCTGTCAGATCTCATTTCACGTGGCATTTACATCTGAGAGTAAGTTGTGACGATGTGGTGGGTGACATCGTGTTGTGTTTTACAAGTGTGAAATCTTATTCGGTTGTGTTTTGTTCCAGAAGATTGAATCAACTGATGAAGAGGAAGTAAGTAGTAGAGATAGACATTTTACCACCAAAATATTTTTCTGCGAAAAATTGGCGACAGGGTGAGGGCGGGATTCCATACGTATACAAGGATTGAAATATACAGGTGTATCAGCAAGCTTCACCAATTGTAATTAGTTCAACAACGAAGAGAAAGCTGCAATGGGATGAATAAAGCGAATCAGCTTCCTCTCATTCAGCAAAACAGCATAAATACAAATGATGGATGAGATGACTTGTAGTAATGATGTAATTATCGCTGTCCTGTACAAGATGGTTGTACAGAGACATTCAGTACGGTGTACGGTGCAACTTTTCATGTGCAAAACGTTCATCGTGATCGGTATGAACTGCCTTCATATACACCAACAAATGACAGTGCAAGATTATCATTTGACACGTATCAACAAGCAGTTCAAGGATATTTTGAGACTCACAAAGCCAGTTTAGATCGATTTGACTTTTTCGACGCTTACATATTGTTTTACTCGTGTTGGAACGATTTGGTTAAATTCATTACTGAATTGCTATTGTACAAGCGATTTATAAAACTACAAATAACTTTGGAATGCCGCATGAGAAAAGTTTCTCAAGACCTGTTTAACGAGCCAGTGTATATAAATTCTTTTTGTGAAGTGATCTCTCATCCTGATTTTGTTGAAGTAACGTTGATGGCATGTCGTAATAAGATTTGTACTACAATTGAAAATTACTCCGCAATGGGATCTGATTGGACTCTGAACAAAGTTTTGTCTCTTATTCTGAACGTGGCAACCTATCGTCCTCTCGCAGGAGGAACCTACATGTCTTTGCCTCCTGCGATTCAGCGCAAGCATGCCTGTGTGAATATCAGAGGGTGCACGGAAAATTACTGCTTCGCCTTTTCCGTGCTCAGCGCTTTGTACCCTATGAGAGGACCAGTAGCAAATCGCGTATCATCTTATTTGGGACATTTACATGAACTGGATTTATCCGGGATCCCTATGCCTCTCAGGTTTACGGATTTAAACAAGTTTTGTGTGCAGAATAATGTTCATGTGTCGATATTGGGAATCGACGGCTTGACAGACATGTTGTACCCTATTGCTCATTCAGAAAATGAGTACAATCGGGAGGAAAAACGTAATGTGACGGTATTGTATTTGCAAAAAGGTAGACTCGGACATTTTTGCAACGTTCATTCTATAAGCAGATTGTTCGATCATCAAGGCCGGAAGAGGTTTTATTACTGTGCCAGATGCTTGAATAAGTTTAAGACAAACGAGGTTAGAATTAAGCACTCTATACTTTGTGCACAAGGTCCGATACAAAGAATAATTTTGACATCACAGCGTTACGGTTTTAGAGAAGTACAGTAGAATCTCGTAGTTACAATAGTGGCAGTAACAATAAACTCGAGGTACCAATGGAAAGTCTGTTCCCCAGCGAAACGCCTATACTGTCCATGTTAAAAAACCTTTCTGTAATAATATTGTTACTATAATTAACCTTGGCGTAACAATGCCATTTGGCATCCCCAACTCAAGTATTCCCATGTGTAACAAACCTGTAGTTACAATACTCGTTATTTTGCTAAATGCAAGTGGTACAACGCGCACAGAAAACGTTATTTGCCGGTCAATGTATCATATTGGGCAATGTAGTTTTGTAGTTAAATGATTAACTAACAATGAAAACTGTACAGAAAATTCTTTCCCAGGTCAGAATTACCTTTTCAGTGTTTTTAGTAAACATTATTCTATGTACCTACACTAAATGATATGTTGCCCACATACTTATTTGTAGTAACAATATTCAATTGTTACCTCGAGGTTGCAATAAACTTGCGGTTACAATGACATTTGTCGGTCCCGAGCGATATTGTTACTGCGAGATTCTACTGTACATGCTCTTGTTCGTCAGCCTGTGTTTGGTGCTGCGGATACGGAAAGTTATTTGAAACCGGCAACTCCCAAAGTCCGTGACCAGCGGTTTAGTTTTACTGACAAAATTAGCACCCATTACTGTAGCGCTTCTGCATTCACGTTTGTTGATTCTGAAAATAACGTGTTGGTTCATAGAAGTTTGCAAGATCGAAGGGCCGGGAGGCATTTTTTACACGATTTACTCATAACTGCAAGTCAGTTAAAGGAGCGTATGCTTCAAGCTAGAGTTTTGAATATTGACTCTTTGACTCCAGAAGAGGAGGAGCGGTTTGAGGCAACAACAGTTTGCGATATCTGCCGTCAACGTTTCCGATCCTCACTTGACAAGCATAGGGATCATGATCACTTTTGGAGAATATTTGATCCTAACCGACGAGCGGGTCTGCGTCAAATCCTTTGTAGACGTTGTCATACGTCAACAGGGATGAGAAAGATCAAGTTTAACGTTTATATGCAAAACTTGGCATATGACATTCGATTAATACTAGAGGGAATCACACCCGAGATGACAGTCAATTTCATTGGCAAGTCCATTTCGCAGATAGTTGGATTTGAGATTTGCGATTTTATTCGAATTGTTAATGCTACATCCATGTTGCAGTCATCTCTTGATGCAGCAGGAAAATTGTTAAAAGAAGAAGGTAACATTGAACGGAATTTTAAGCCGTTTTATCAGGTATTTAGAAACAAACAAGCGTCGGTTCCCTTGTTATTAGACAAACTCCCGTTCCCATATTCGTTTATTTCGGACTACTCTGTTTACAATTATGCCGGTGTTCCTCCTAGGGCCGAGTTTTACTCTGCGCTAAAAGGGGAAGATATCACTGATGAAGATTACCTACGAGTACAGGAAATCTATGCCAGGTTTGATCTGCATAACCTGGGTGACTTAAATCAGCTATACGTGCAGTGTGATACATTGCTGCTAGTTTGTCTAGTATCACGGTATGCTGAAATAATATTTGAAAAAATTAAATTGGACCTGACATCGTATTGGAGTTTACCCTGCTTGTCACTCTCACCAGCAATGAGATCGAAGAGCGTTTGGCTGGATATGGTGAATGACATTGATATGTGGAATTTGATATCAAATAATATTAAAGGAGGTTTTAGTTTTGTGGGTAAGCGTTTAGCATATGCTAATAATCCAGTCGTACCAGGATTTGACTCTAACAAGCCGCACAGTTACATTATTATGCTGGACGTTTGTGGTATGTATCAAAGCATTTTGGCCAACGAATTGGCAATGAATGATTATTATTTTATGACAGCTGAGGAAGCAAAAGTGGCTGTCGAAGGGATTCAACGTTTAAGTTTCAATTCTTATGATTACATAGTGCTGTGTGATGTAGTTTATCCACAAGAGTTATGGAATTTTCATTCTCATAAGCAATGGCCAATTATTATCAACTCTGAGATTATAAATAAGGATCAACTATCAGACATTCAGCTAGACATAATGAGTAAGCATGAAAGCTTAAAAAATAGTGTTATTAATAGGAAGCTCGTCGCATCTTTTTTGCCAAAGAAAAATTTTGCGGTATTAGGTACTTGTTTGAAATATTATCTTTCAAAAGGGATAAAAGTAACAAAGGTACACAAGGTGCTCAAGTTTAGTACTTCAAGTTGGGCATCAAATTATATAGAAAATCTCAGGGAAATGCGCGTAAATTCCGAGACAAAGATTGTCGCCAATGCAAGTAAATTACAAGGTGAGTCACTTTTACAAAATCACGACTTTCGAATATGTAACTCATTGTAGTAATGTCTTTTTTACTTGTTGTCCAGGAAATAGTCTGTACGGCAAGATGGCAATGTCAATAAGCAAGTTTCAAAGGATCCAAGTCGTCAAAACACCCCGTGAAGCTGTAAAAGCGACATCATCGCCTTTATTTTCGAGTTTCCACATTGTGAACCAGGATTTGGCATTAGTTTCTATGAGACAAGGGGTAATGAGGCCAAAAATCATAAATACGAATGGCTTTCTAGTGACGGAGAAAGCTAGACTACTAGTAACTCAATTTTTGCATGAAACAATTTTTCCACAATTTCCTAACTCGTATGTGATTGCTGGGGATACAGGTGAGTCGTCTAAATTACCTCACTGCGTTCATAGAAGACATTCTTATTGTTTTAGGTATTATGCTTCTAGATTCTGTAATTATGCAAATTTATACGGAGGAGAACGTTTATGACTGGATTCAAAGTCGGGGTGACGTGTTTAATTTGAACGGAGATAAACATACGGCAAATGGAACATTGAGCATGAGGGAAAACCAATCAAAGGAGCTGTCGCACACCGAGCAAAATGCTATGCACTCAAGTATTTCTTTTCGCTCTTTTTTGCAATTCATTAGCCGTCAATGCATGCTACAACATTGGTTTGGCATTGCAGGTTTGGAGATTCTTCGGAAACCAAAGATGGTTGAAGGGGTGCAGCAAAATCACCGTAAAGAAAGAGATTCGTTTTCATGATTATGTGACATCGTTGCTGCAGGGGTCAGTGTGCAGGCATTTGCAGCGATCGATCCGAGCTGTGAATTTCAGGCCGGCAGAAGTTCAAAGCAATAAACGTTCACTAATGCCTTGGGATACAAAACGGTTTTACGTATCCGTGATCCAATCAGTTCCTTTTTCGATTCCACAAATAGAAGAGCCTGTTTATCCAATTGAAGTAGAGAGATGTCGGAGACGGAATACCCATATTTTGATTACAGAGTGAAAACTCCTTGCCGAATGATAGTTTCGGGTGCGCCAGGAGTGGTAAGAATCTGCTCATTTTCTAGCTACTTATAACCAACCTAGACGCTAATTTTAGGTTTTGTATTACAGGGGAAATCCACCCTTGTACAAAAAATCGTCTACGATCGCGAATTGCTTTTTGATAGACATTTTGAAAAAGTGTACTGGGTGTATAGAAACTGGAGCCCAGATTTGGTCGAGCTGTCGTCAAGAGTGAACAACTTAGTACTATTGAGCGAGCCTGATTTTGATATTAACTCCTAAATCCTCCACATGTGCTGGTAATCTTTGACGATTATCATAGTGAATTGGGGGACAAGAGCTTTGAAGAGTTATTTATGTTTGGCTCAAGTTGGCGCAATTTATCAATCGTTGCCATGTTCCATAACCCATTCATACGAAATCGTACACTATGCATAAACAGTACACATTTTATTATTATGGCAACAAAGAGGGATCTCCTCTCTGTAAAGATCTTCCTATCACAGATTTATCCATCATATGTGGGTTGAGCTATGAAGGTGTTCAAGGAGGTGACGAAAAGTAATTACTCTTATCTCTTCATCTCGTGCTCAATGCTAGAAGATTCGGATTTCAAGATGCGAAGGAGTATTTGGCCACAAGACGCTGTCCTGTACAAAGATCCATTTTGAAATATGGATTACTGTCAGGTTCACTCTACCAGAGTTATCATTGGAATCGATGTCAGTGCAGTTGTTACTAAAGTTTCCATAGCATACGTTCCCAAGTTCAAACATTATAAACACAATTACGTTGAATTATCACGCCGTTCAAGCGTGATGATACTTGGCTCACGTTCTCTTCCTGGAACACTTGAGCACACAAAGAAAAAGCTGCGATATTGGGCAAAGACTGGATACCATTTCTTCTGTACATCGCTCGAACAAAAGCAAGACATTTTGAACTGGGCAGGTGTGCAGTGCAAAGTTTTACCCAAGTGTGTCTCAACGGAATTCCGAATGCGCACAAATGAAACAGCTAATGTTTGCCAGGCGATCCGGTACTTACTGATTTTGATTCAAACTGGTGAAGAGGCTTGGTACACCGAAATTGCGCATCATTGTTAGCTATGCCAGGATTGTGCTTTGACTTGAAGGCTTTAACGTACGTGGGAGTTTATCATACAGCGCGGTGTACAGAAGATGTTGTGATTAACTATGGCCGATTTTACTTGCATATGCGAGGCTTGATTTCGCCATTTTTGAGTGAATGCAACGAACGTTATGTGATTGTTACTGACAGTGTAGGTTGGAGCGTTGACATTCACGAAAAGTTTAAGTTACCTAAAGCATGGGTTATTGACACCGCTACAACGGAGGCACCCAACCGAGCCACGCCAACTGAGGTGTTCCACAACATAGACTTGTTAGACTTTTTACAAATGAAATACACGAAAAGCTTTCATTGGTGTTACCTTTATTCTTTGCTTGAAAGTCGATTTATTATAGATCATGCAGTTTGTAAAGCATGTAAAGCGGTAGCAAGACCAAAATGTGCAGTGCAAATGCTTGGCGAATTTTTACATACAGTTGAACTTGAAATGAATGAAGAATCCTGGGATATTGTGAAAGACTTACCATTGATTAGAAAAGTATTGAATAGTAAAACATTAGATCACGACGCCTCTTAGAATGGACTGTGCTTCGTTCGTCAAGGACATTTACACACAACTGCTATTGGTACAACCATCGTTTTCCGAATGGACATTTGTATTTGTTAGAAATAGCGGTACAGGAAATGAAGTTGCCTTGATCAAGCATAACACAACGTTAATACACATTCGGGGTACATTCCCGCCTTTCATTTACGCCTGTAATCAAAAATACGTTTTCCTGATTGAAACAACCATTGCATGGAATATTGAAGTAAATGAAAAATTTCGAATTCCTTCAAGCTGGGTAATTTACAACACTGGAATTGATTCTCAAGTTGTGTTTGATATTGAATTTCTGAAGCTATATGGAGTCACTGGCATAGACTTTGACAAGGCTCGTGATTTCTTTTATTTTAGTGAAGATGAGGCACGATTTTACAATTACAGACATAGTATGTGCGCGTTTTGCCTCTCGCAACCAGCTACAAAATGTTCCTTGCAAATGCTAGCGGAATTTTTGTACAGAGTGTGTTATTACTACGTTTGGCGTATGGAACTTCCGGCGGCAGTCAAGGAAGCGGAAAAGAACGTTCTTGCTGAAATGTGTTATCATGTGTGTAACCCAGGCCGAAAATTGGAGCTTTAATGAATTTCAAGTTGTGCTTTGTGATTCCTAGTGACAAGCGGCAATATTGGGATTGCGTGATATTGGACCCATTAAATAACAGGTTTAGACATTTTTGTCGGAGCAAATTTAGTGCCGGAATCACAAACATTATCAAATTGTATCAGTTGCCCGTGCTTGTTGGAAAAACGAATGATATTGCCAAGGCGGCCCGTGCTTTGCGTTTAAAGCGGTCGGACTGCGTTGTTTTGAAAAACTCGGGGGCATTGCTTGAACATAGGTTTAAACAGGCAATGTCGGTTTTTTCGTCCGTGTTTTGCGTCAATTGTTTGTCGTGCATGGACTGTCATCAGGAGTGCGTAGCAAGTCCTTTGAAATTAGTTTCATTTGATGCATTTGGTGTAGTGGTGTATCGTACAAGCCTTGGGATGGAGAAGACGGAATTTGAAAAGAAACTCAGCTACCTGGACGTGCTGTCCAAATTACGAGAGGAAGGTCGGAGCAGAGCAAATGAACAACGACAGAGAGATGCCGAGTGTGCTTGGGAGGAAATGACATACGTGGCAGCCCCTACATTTGCTGAGCGATCGCCTTCTCCTTATTAGGAGGAGGAGGAGGAGGAGGAATTTCTGGAAGATGAGCTACCAGGAGAATCTCTCGAAACACACAAAGCCGAACAAGAAGAACCAATCCCTTCTACGTCTTTTCAAGCTTTGTGGAGAGATAATGTACGCAAGCGTAAGAGACAAATGATTTCACCTGTACCAGTTAAGCGAAGGCGAATGAACGATGATGGTTGGGAGCCAAGTAGCACAGGTACGAGTTAATTGATCATTGTGCGGGGATCTAATTACAGAGTGAGACAAATATTGATTACGATGCATTGTTACAGACACATCTGATGAAGAATTGTCATCGACTGCCACTGAAATCACAGACAGTGAAGAAGGGGATACCGGAGAGTTTGATTGGCGTGTGGTTGACAAGATTGGGAAAATTACTACAATGCTGAAGCAGTTACAAGCAAAGGCTAAGGATAAAATGAAAGCGACTAGGAAGCGGAATGTTTCTGATGAAGATGAAGAAAAAGAGGGCGAGCTAACACTAGCTCTGGAAGAGAGCGCGTCAGAATCCAAGAAAAAGCACAAGCTTCGTCGTAGTAAGAGGAACAAAAAAGCCGTCTCGTACAATGAATCCTCTGATTAAGCATTCTATTTTTTTGGTTTGTTAATTTTTGGTAGTTTAAATAAGCCTTTTTATACGGGGTGAAGGTTTGAATTGTTTTCAGTGTAATTATCGTCTTGCTTTAGGAAACATGTCGCACAATGGCTCCTAAATCATCTGAGCCGCTGCTAAAGAAGCATTTCAATTTTGTTTCATTTTTTAGTGAGTTACCAAAGTCTCAACAAATCAAGGTTTTGGAAGCTGTAGGGAGTAAATACTTGTCTGCTTTGAGTGAGGCTGTGCTTAACGCTAATCACAAAGTGTTTGATATATCTCCAAATAAAGTGACCAAGTTAATAAAGCAAAAACAAAATTTGAAACGGCTAACTTGTTCATCATTATCCTGTTCGAAAAGGCGTAAACTCTTATGTAACTCGTTGCATTGTCTGAATATCATTTTGTCCGAGCTGAAGCGTACATTGAAACAACATGACCAAAGCAAAAAGTGACTCGACTCCACTTCAAAAGTTTCGTCTTGTGCCTGAAACGGTTTGGAAAATTTGCATGGCGAAGGCATCTGCGTCAGAACCAGTAATCCAAACTCTCCGTCCTCCAGAGACGCCTCAAACAATTGAACAAGAACCATCAATCGAGGTAGCTCAATCAATCCCGACACCCCATTCAATTACAACACCTCAGATAATCGAGCCACCTCAAAATGAAGATGCTGTCATTCCGTCAGAGCAAGCGGTATCTGCTGAGCCGCCATAGCCGACTTATGGAGACATGGTAAGCACCATCAGACGGGTAAACAAGAGACAAAAGAAACAAGATTTGCCTCCATCTTCCGAACAAATCGCTGCTGGGATCGAAAAAATCAAGCAAATTGAGGCGAATCGGCAACATGAAAAGCCGAAAGGATGTTTTTCCGCTGCCCTGCCCCCGCCCCAGAGGGAGGTGGATGCGGTGAAGCCGCAACGCTTCAGCGAAGCTGAAGCAATCCCTGGGCAATCGCTTGCGACTGCGCAGGCGGCGCCGCCCGTGGCTGCAGCGGAGCAGCCAATGGCAACTCCTGTCTTTGTTAACCCGAGAAAACGAAAAATGGAGGAGCAGGACGGTGTGATTGCCAAGAAAGCCAAGGAAGATGACGGGCATGAACATAATCCTATCATGCGTGAACTTGTAGCTGCGAGCAGAGATGAGCAAAATGTATCGTTGCCAACTGAATGGAAACGGTTGCGTAGACCTCCATCAAGATTAATTGAACAAATCTAATAAACAGTTTTTATTGATTGTCAATAATTTCGTCAACCTCTCTCATTTCACACTGATACAATTTGTCGATTGTAAAAACAGCACTTGTTTCCAAGTAGGCAAATACAGTAGTTGCAGCTGCTAAGCTGCTACTAAAAGTAAAATCTAGCCGACACGTACCAAATCTAGCTGGTTGAATTGCACCCGCCGTTTTCATGTTCCGCAGATCTAAGATAAACAAACAGTATTTTCCGCTCTGGTAGCTTTTAAAAGGAATTCCAAAAGGATCATAAGATGCCGGCTCACTCACTCCCATAAGGGATAGCATGTACGCTTTTGACACAATCTTTTTGGTGAAATCGACATAGATGGGCGGGCAAGTAAACATACCATTATTACATGAAATGCTAATGGACTTTAAGTTATTATGATCAAATTGATAGGGGTCGCTGTTCATATTGCCATAAGCTGCTGCATTCGAGCAGAAAAACATAGCGCTCTTTCGCACAACCTGCCTTCAATCAAACTCTCGGTACTGTAAGTTTGTATTCCTTGTGGAAGTACTACAGATCTCACATTACATCGTTTAATAGGAATTTTTGCCACGCCCTGATTCATAAGCAATTGGTGGTTTCTGAGACTAACGTTTGGCAAAACCTGATGCCTCTTGTACCACATTGCTACCTCAAGCAGCACAACTTTTAAATTCTGGCCCGTCTCAGAGCTTAACAGCAAAAAATTATTGGAAGTCCTCGTAAACTTGACTTTAACATTTATTCCTGGAGGTAAAAGGGATTGTAGCGCAAAAATGTCATGATGAATTCGACCGCAAAATTCCACTCCATCCTTTTTATTCACCATTGACTTTCGGGCGCTGTAACTGGAATTCGAATCTGAAAAGGTCCCCGGATTCTCGTCAAGATAAAATCCGCACATGTGACCAGATGTTACTGCCCAATCCAAATTGTACCCAAGCAAGTTCTCAATGTATGCTCGGTACATGTAGTTGACCGACTCTCCAATCGTTTGATCGTTCAATGTAACGCTGCACGAATCAAACATGGAAGCCAATACATTGTTCACATAAGCGCAATTCCAATTTGTATTGGCCGCAGCTGCCGTACTAGTGGTGGTGGTGGTGGTGGTGGTGGTCCCAGTTGTGGCACTAGCAGTCCCAGTTGTGGCAGCGGCAACTGGAGCTGGAGCCGGCGTTTCATCAACCACTTTTGCGCGAACATACAAAAATGTCTCTGTAAGGAAAATACTATGCACATTAGATCACGACCATTCATTAGTCATTCATGGGCATAGTATTTGCCTTACCTGCCAAATCCAAGTACGCATTTTCAGTACTGGAAATCTGGAAATCTATCCCAGCACTTGGATTGCTCAAGTCACTTCGCGTAGATAGTTCCTTGTATAAGGTTTGTACATAAGAGGGATCGATTTTGAATGGCGGGAATAGATCCACGGAACTTCGATAAACAAGAGACATTTTTATTCGAACAAGGTCCCCTTGCAAGCCTTTGTATTCTTCTTGCTCTTCTTGGACGAACCCCTCTTCTTTGTCACAGACTTAACCTGTTTCCTTTTCTTTTGTCGACGCTTGCGCTTTTGCTTTGTCGGTATATTTTCCGCACCAGTCATGCGAATTCGCCCACCCATTCGTTTCCTGTGGGTGAGACTTCCACCTCTTTGATCTGCGATAAAATCACTCAAAGTTTGCTGACTACGATGTTTCACAACGTCCTTTATCTTTCCTACTGTCAATAGATCGCCAGCAGCGCGTATTAGGAATTTACGTCCGTGGGGAGCGAGAACCTTTGAAGCTGATTTTAAATGAGGCAACGCAAAATTCCGCACAGACTTATAGTAATTTCCCAAACGACCACCTCCTTGCATGCGCCTCGGAGCCTGAATGTACAGAATTCATTACACTGGTACCTTTAATACAGTTGCATTGAAAAAACGTTTATTACCTTGAAGTGGGCAAAGGTATAATCCGTAGTTTCAAAGTCTTGATCATAGTCCATTACAAACGTTTCTTGATACTCAATACGATTTGAAAGATTCCATTTGCTAATGGAAAAGGTTCTCCGAGTTCATTAAAGATCTGAATGTGAATGGTTTGTACAACTGCGCATGTCAATTTCACGAAGTACACTGGCGAAAACGTAACACGTTCAAGGCAATTTGTATCATTAATACGCGACTTGCTGACGTATGGAACGATCCTTAATAACGGAGCGTATTTGCTTCCCACAGCGACGTTATCACTAATGTTTGAATATATGTACATGTAATTATTTCCAGCGTTCCAATCAACGGGAGCCGGTGCGTCATATACTCCTTTGGTAAACGTTGTTCCAGGGCTAAAGCCTAAAATCCGAGTGATCCGGTCCGTAAAGGCAAGATGAAAAGGTTCTGTCCGTGTTGTTGTTATATTTGCTTGGATTGAGTCACCGTTGTAGCCAAAAATAATTGTGATACCAACTTTTGCAAGTTTATTCCGTAATAAAACGTTTATGCTGTTCAGCAGAGTTCGTACAGAGTTGATTTCCCCTTCAATGATAACGCTGCTTGTTTCAGGTTTGCCCGCCTTTGTTAATGTCAGTTTTACGATCCTCTCCAAATTTTGTCCATCAGACTTATAAGCGGGAAAACTTAATGTGACGGACTGGTATGTGCATTCACTCACACCAATCAACGCTTCATCCTCGTCAAACTGCAAAGCCTTTGGTAATTGACACTTGAAATCATTAGTTCTAGACTCGGGGTATAGGTCCAGACTAGATACCGACGTAAAATAAATATATTGTTCTTCCATTACTTTTTTCCAACTTCACTGGATTTTCCCTTGTTACAACAGCTACAAGTAATTTCCGAGTTGATGTTTGGCACAGGCCTGCAGCACATGAAAAAACGGCAAAAACTTGCAAAGTCCATTTCTTCTACTTTGGTGGGTACACTTTAACTAGCTCTGCACTGTAAAAACTGCCAAGAATTGGTTGATCGGATAAATCCTGAAGCCACCAAACGTGAATGCCATCCAGCAACTCATGCTTGCGGATTTTAAATATTTCTTCGGTGTACAGTGAAATCTCTCATTAGTGACGCCCCCACTAGTGACATTACTCTTAATAACAACATCATACAGCGACCCCTGCCCCCTGTCCATATAAATGCATGTAAACAACGTTCTTAATAACAACGGTCACTAATGAGAATGCATTCTTATTAGTAACACTGTTTTTCATCCCCTACAAG
>VRMD01002515.1:0-13082 GCA_009872375.1 Sminthurides bifidus | reverse complement strand
CCTCCAAGACCAGCTACACCTCGTCCTCCATACCAGACCATTGACATTCCGGATGTTGCAGAGCGGATGGGAGCAGGCCCAAGGCGCCGTCGCCGGATGGACGAGATAGAGTATCGCGACGATATTGAAGTGAGAATATAGTGACTACTCGCTTCAGTTATTCCGGTAGTTTTTTCTTTTATACTTTTTCTTTTCTGATTGAGTAAAGCACAATATTTTCCATGTACTGAAATACTGCTATGTAGTTACTCTCGTACATGAGTTTACTTACATTACATATGTTAAGAAATTCTTATCAAGACAGCTCGTTATTTGATTTTGTTGTTTTTTAATGAGTATAAATGTAAAAAAAGAAATACCAGTAGCAATTGATTGTCCTCTAAAATTTGAACACAAGTAAGGATGATTGAATGGAATAGGTAATGGACTTGCATAGTATTGCATACACCATAGAAATATATTGAATACCTCTACAAGTAACGGTACAAATTATGAATAACTGTAGTACGTAAGTTGTTGTTGTTAAGGCGATACGTAAGTACCGACTTCTTGCATTCACCATGTCAACAGATTTTGTTAGCCTCAGCAATATTGGGTAGATGGACACGTCCGATCTTAATGAAAATTTGCACAAATGTAGTTCTTTTGCTGGCGGATGTAATGCAGAAAACCACATGTCGCTACATTAAGTGGTTCCGGAGCTATTGATCGACGCGCGTTGAGGGAAAACGAAATGAGCCCTAAAATTCTGTTAGCTTCAACTAAAACTAATAGAACCGCTACATGCACACCTATCGAATTCTATGCAAAGATGTATCTTTGACCGGAGAATGTAATGCAAAAAACTGCATTCGATTTTGACCAGCGGTTCGGGAGATGTGGGCCAGAAGATGTGTTTTTTGCGAGTTAACAGGGGTAATCATTGCATATATACGGCAGGGCGATTATTAATTGTAGGGCGAAAATCAGCGAATTTATTGACACTTCATTTTGCAATCTGCAACCACATTATGCTTGTAAATCAAGGTTTAATAAAATTGAAATAGTTGCAAAAACTGTTAGAATCATCAAAAAAAAGAGAAGTACGAAGGCTAAATTGAGGAAAATTTTTACACATATGTAACTTGGTCTGGCGATCGTAATGCAAAAAATTGCAATCAATTTTGATGAGTGGTTCGGAAAATATGAACAATTAGGTGCGTATTTTACGAGTTAACAGGGGTAATCATTGCATATATACGGTGAAGGTGTGTTTTTTGCGAGTTAACAGGGGTAATCATTGCATATATACGGCAGGGGTAGCCCATGATGGTTCTATGATGACATGCATATCTTGGATGTTATTATTGTAGGGCGAAAATCAGTGAATTTATTGACACCTCATTTTGCAATGTGCAACCACATTATGCTTGTAAATCAAGGTTTAATAAAATTGAAATAGTTGCAAAAACTGTTAGAATCATCTAAAAAAAGAGAAGCTGCATACGAAAAAGAAGGGCTATCATTCTTCAAGGAAACTAGAAAATATTTTAAACACATTCATAAAAAAGATATCAAGGCAGTGTTCGGTAAACAGTTTATCGCTAACGATTTCATAAGAGGTTCTCAGTCTTTAGACTATGTTGGTCTTCCGCCTAAAAGTGAGTTCTATAATTTGCTGACAGAGAGCGAAATAACCGATTCTGATTACAGGCATCCATAAAAGTGCTTTCAAATTCGGAAATGCCGAACATTTGGTGATTATCTTAAGATGTACACGGCCTTTGATGTGCATTTGCTTTGTGATTTGCATGAAGCTTATCGCGAAACTTCAATTAAGCGTTTCAAGCTAGATCCAACACATTGCCTAAGCCCGGCGTCGTATGGTTTCCAATGCTTACTATATACATGTAAGGTAAAGTTTCCTTTACTTAATAGTAATCAGATTGATTTTTTGACTGCTCTGAGGCGGTCAACGTACGAAGGAGTCTGCTCAGTTAATGTGCGTCAAGCTCATGCCAACCTGAAGGCTTTTGGTAAGCACTTTGAACCTTCCAAACCCAAGTCGGTCATACAATGCCTAGATTTTAATTCCTTGTATGCTTACGTAGTGTGTAAGCCGCATTTATCACGTAATATCAATGAACTTAATGAACAGCAGTTAAGACAACTGGAAGTGAATAATTGTGAAGCATTACTTGAACAAACTGAGGATAATATATGGTATTTTTTAAAACTTTGATGCTTATGTTCCATTTGACGTGCAGGATGAGCTTTTAGATCTTCCACCTTTTTGTACACATTACACAGTTACAACAGAGAATTTGTCATCATACCAAAAAGAACAAGCCGATAAGATTTACTCTACTTGTCGAGCTGAGACACATGATAGGCTATGGTTAACCTTTCACGACAAAACAAACTATATTCTTCACTCTGAGCTTCTAGCTGTATACATAGGTTAGGCGTTAAAGTCACAAAATTTCATCGCGGGTGGGTACTTGACGAAGCTCCGCTCATCAAAGATTGTATTGAACAATATATTAGGTTAAGGGCAGAAGCTAAAGATCCAATAACGAAAAATATGTTGAAGCTACAAAGCAATTCTGTATTTGGCTTTTCACTGCTAAAATTGGATGCTAGGGGTAAGACGGTTGTAGTCATGGATCCCATCACGTTCCAGCGAGAGATTCCTAAGCCATCTTTTAGATCTCTGATTTCAATAGAGGAAAACACTACTATAATTACACATAAGCAGAATATTGTGGATTATACAAGTCCTCTGTTTCTGGGTAACAGTGTCTTAAATAAGTCGAAGGCACACTTTTACAGGGTGTATTATGAAAAGCTCAAATATGGGATCTTTGCATATAGAGCCACTAGACTATGGTATTTTGATACTGACAGTTATTTTATCCAAATATTTTTGCATGACGGTGAAGATAATATCTGGCATGTCATGAGGAATCAAACTGATATCTTCGACTTCTCAAATTGTAGTCCAGACCATCCATTATTTGATAAAAGAAACGAAGGTAAGGGATGCTATTTGAAAAGTGAGTACCCGCAGGCGGAAATAAAGATTTTCATTGCCTTAGCTGCCAAGTCTTACTGCATGTTAGCTATTGATGATAAAGGTACTATTTAAAATGGTAAAGCAGCAGCGAAAGGTATAAATAAGTAACAACAGAAATCTCTAACTTATCGAACATATGAGAAAGTGTTACGGCAGGGCGGAGTTCATAATGTAACTATGAATGTGATAAGAGGAAAAGAGCATCAGTTGTACATATTAGACATATAAGAAGGCGCTTAGCGCATTCTCTGTAAAAAATTACATAATAGAAAATGGTATTGACAGCTTGCCTTTTGGATACTATAAACTGCAACGTAATAAAAATTTGTCATAAAATAAGAGTTACCAAATGAAATAAATTCAGTGTTTCGAAAACAACGATGGAGGGAAGATTATTTGATTTTACATTAAACACTCTCGTGTCAATGGTGATAATAGGACCATCTCAAATTAGTCACATCTCACATCTCAAAAAGTCACTTAGTGTACAACATCATCAAAAATAGAAAATCGATCTTTGACAAAGAAATTTTACGTTTAGTACAAGTTTAACTTATTAAGCCGACATCACTGGTCATACTTGACGATCTATTTGGAGAGCTAAAGAACAAGCAAGTTTCAAAACTCGTTGATGGCTACTTCATTCGCGGCTGTCATGACATGGACTTTTCGTGCATCTTAACTTTGCAAAAAGCATTTTCTAAAGAAACAAAAGAAATACAAGACAATACTAAATACCTCGTAGTCTTTGATTCTCCGCGATATAGGGCTGTGATTACGCAAATAGAAAAGAACTTTTCGCCAAAGAACATAAGCTGGGTCCAATATGCATACAAATTAGCTACAAATAAGCCTAGAGGGTACTTGATGTTTGATTTTGCTTCCAACACGCCAAACGAGCTTAGAGTTCGGTCTAAAGTTTTTCCAGAGGACGACAATATGCTAATCTTTCCTGCCTAAAATGAGTGCTGCAACTTGTGACCTCATTCATTCAAACCGTAGTTTCATTGAAGTGGAAGCAACAATTTAAATTGCTTTTGTTGAAATTAGAGGATGACAAAATTGAGACCCTCCTGGAATTTTTTGTGAATGCTGATCGTGTGGCAAAGAGTAGAAAAGAAACGACCCTAATTCGGAAGTGCAAAAGGGAATTCACAGCAGCGGTGAAAATGGTGTTTAACATTCAAAGTGCTAAGCGTTTCCTGTTTCAAAACTTTCGGTTACAAAAAAAGATCCTAGCGTCATTTGCATGCTTCTGCGTGCCAGGGGGTTGCCTCAGTTATGCTTCAAAATGTCGCGAGTCTACCGAGTAATACGTGAACACAAGTATCAGTTGCTTGTGAACAGGGTTCCAGGTCACACAGATTCTTCATTGAGCTATTCATAAGTTAATTATCCACAGGAGTCTATTAAAAAAGTTACTACAAAACAAATCAGGATGGATCAAGTTGCAGTTACAAAAGCGCTGAAAACTTATCTTACGCCTGAGGAACCTGGATCCCTTGGCGGACTGAAAACGTTTTTTGGGAATAGATTCTCAAAGTATGTTTTTGTCGAGCCACTTAAGAACAATTCAGCAAATAGCGTAACAAGCCATTCTGAGCAAGTCGGGAAGAAAACCCGTTTTCTTCATGTTAGATCGCGGTACTGAGTTTACCAACAGTCAGTTCAAGAAAATGCTGGAGAAGAATGGGATGAAGATGTATCATGCGTACACATCGATTAAAGCAAGCCTTGCTGAAAGAATGATTAGAACTATTTTTGTGAGAATGGCCCGCATATGGCATGAGAAAAAATCGCATGCATGGCTTCCGTATTTGCAGAAGGTGGTGGAAAGTATCAACAACACAAAGACTGTACATGGATTCAAACCATCGGAAGTAAATCTGGAAAATAGCCCCATTGTATGGCGTAGGCTTTACGATAAGTACGTTAAGACCAGGCAAGACGTCCCAGTTTTCAAAGTTGGAGATACTGTTCGAATCAGCAAGAAACTCAATGCATTTACAAAAGGATATGAAGCCGGGCGGTCAAAATAAGTTTACACAGTTGCGAAATTTGTGTGGACCGAATCGGTCGTATATTAGTTGGAAGGAATACGAGGGACATTTTACAAATATGAGCTACAAAAACTTGAATAATATTGACGATGATTTTGAGGTGGGGGTATCGTCCATCAACTCAAATTTGTTTCCGTAAAACACCACTCATTCATTCAAATCCTTTTTCGCAAAGGCACTTTGCAGGAAAAAACATATCTTACAGTGCAGTGATATTCTCCCACTCATGTTTTCCTAAGAAGGAAGATGGAAAAACCACACTACGCGTTGTCGAAAAATACATTAAAACCATTGTGTTTGAAAAGGATAATGACAAGTTTTTCGAGTATCTAAGTGTGTGAAACAGAAGAATAATTAGAAAATCGCACTTTTATGTCCTTCAGGGCATAAAAGTGCGTGATATGGTAAGGCATTGCAGGACGGTTCTCTGCGATGCCTTGCTGGAGAGGGATGAAGAGAAATGTATGGAGATTAAGGGACGGGAGTCGGGGTCAGTGTAAGAAGATTGATGATAGTTCTCTTAGGAAGGGTCGGCTATAAAGTTTCTGTTGGCGGTGAGGATGTCACAAGGTAATAAAATGACTGGTTGGAGAAAATGCAAGGCAATGAACTGGAGATTAATGAGTCGAGTGTCTGACAAATTTTCTCAGAAGACGTTAGGAAAACAATGTATCACTGTTTTACAAGTAATTTTTGACCTATTTTCACCCAACGGACGATTTTTTTAGAAGATGGGAAAACTGACTCTGCTCGAAAAAAGATGAAAAACATGCTTCAAACACAATGCTGCATTGTTTTCTTGGCATCTTCTAAGAAATTTGTTTGTTCATCGGTTCATTAATCTCCATTTCAAGGCTTTGTTTTTCCAACACAATTCATTCATTCGCATGGTTTTTCCCGTCGCTAAAAAGTACCTGAAACTGTAAATGAGAATCTGAGCATCATGGAGAGTCTAGCTCTTCCCGATAACTGCATCCTACTGTCTCAGTTCAAGTATGTGGTCTATCTGTTGAAGTTAATTTTGTGCTATCTTTACGGTGCTCACTTCAGTTAAAGCGGCTAGTCGCTAAAATTTAATAATGTTGCAGTGTAAGTTAAGGTTTTGTGGTTTTTACTCCTAGAGGAAGAACCCGCTCAGTAACCGGGCAAATTATTACTCAAAAATGTGGCATGTGCATGCCAATTGAGTTGGCGGCGCATCATATTTTGAAGGACCATTTGAGTTTGTGGCCGGTTGAAAATAAAGAGATTCCAACGAAATTTGTGAATATTTGTACATATCTGTCGGACCCGGAATTCATTTCCGGATGTTTCAAATTATTGCCTGAAACTGCTAATGTGCGTCGCGGAAGAAGATGTCGTCCGGAAGGATCCACATCCAATATGGGAACAGGAAAGATTGACTTATGAGTATGCATTGTTTGGTGATCCCAGCGAAGATAAAGAAGATGATGATGATGGTGATCAGCAAGAGGATGAAGCTGAAACTGTGTGAGACGTTGTTGATTTGCAAACGATTGGTGTTGGTGGCAGCAGAAATGTTGCTGTGTCTCAGGTGGATAGTGGTGATGTGCCTGTGGTTACAGCTAATAGTTTGGAAATTACTGGTGTTGGTGGTCACTCTGAAGTTGTTGTGATTGAACTTGATAGTGGAGATGAAAATAGTGATAATGGTGAAGTGGGTGCAAGTGAAAGTTCTAGAGGAAACGGTGAAACTGGCGGTAGTGATAGTTCACGTGATAAATGTGCGGTTGCAAGTGATTGTTCTCCAAAGAACAGTGGCGCTGGTGCTAGTGATAGTTCAAGGGAAAAAATAGATGCGGTTGTTAGCCCAAGTTCTGGTGTAAACGGTGGTGTGGGTGTGAGTTGTGTCCTGGATGGTGGTGTCATTTTGTGTACAACTGAGATTCTAATTACAGCTATAACCAACGAAAAAAAAGCAGCGATAACGTTAGTGTAAGCTTCAAATCAAAAGAATCGAATTCGCGAAAAAATGAAGAATGGATCTCCGGGCTCTACACGAACCGAACGTAGGTGGAAGTGCTAATGGCGGAACGCATTTTGGCCGAGCGACATGTGAAGGTCAGATGCACACAACAGACTCCCCGCTTAAAAGTTTTTGCTTTACTTAGTAGACCTGACACTATCCCAGCAAAATTAACCAATTTTGAATCGGATACATCGTAGCAGAAAAGTTTAACCTCATGTACAGCACAGCTTCATAGTAATTGTTTCGTCATTACACGATTTGGGAGTACATAAATTATATATTTTTTTTAACCGGCCGTTCTCATGTTAGTGAAATCGATTCCGCAGATTCATGTCTTGCAATCGTGTCTTAATGATCGTCATTGGGCTTGATTTCAAACATAACGGGTTTAATTTAGAATTTCGGGAAGTCGTGCAAGCAAGATATTGACAAAACCAGTCCCGTTAACAGTTGTGTACATGCACAGATTCCTTCTCAGGGAGCTTGGAAATGTGTTCCAAGCCCTGCAACTTGCTTAACCCCAGAAGACTTGTATTTAACGGTACTTTCCTCTAATTCCGTCATGCAATTTGTTAATTTTCCCCTTTAATTGGAACGCAGCCACGGTACCGTGTCTCGTGTCATCCTCGAGCATTTGTTCTGTCTAAGCCTCGCGCACAGATTCATTATCCAGACAGCCGACGACAAATGGTCACTCTGAAGAAGTTAAAAGCCGAAAATGAGTATCAGTCTGAGACTTAATTACGAGACGATATTGCATTAAACATATGACTAAAGATAGGTTCGAAATTAAACATATGACTAAAGATAGGTATCTCGAAACAGCTCATCTGCTGCTACCACAATATTCCACGACGGTCACACTACATGACTCGGTTTCTGATGTAGTTTAGCTTCGGCCCTGGAAGTCACGGTGTAGACCGCTGGGTGTGATCACTGTTTTGTGACCGGTTGTCTAAACGAAAAGCGTGGTCATATGAGACTCACGGGGTTACCTTCTTGTGGAAAAGTCTGACGACTGAAAAAGGGATCCGGTCCACCTTTACACCTTTATGTAATGAACATTAGTTAAAGGAAAAGTGCAGTTATGTGGCGACAGGGAACCGCTTGCTACATTTATGTAAGTGAGGAAAAGTTCAGGGCAATAGTACACAACACCGGAATTGTAAGCGTACGACTTGCTACACACAGGTCCAAAAAGTTGTTAAAAAAGTACCATGGAATCCAGAATAGTAGTGTACCGGATCCTTTATACGCTAACCAAGTTTATGCCTTGGCCGGTTTGGCTGTCGCATATCAGAGTAATGTATCGAGGCTGCTTTCCGTGCCGCCAGAATGACAGGAGGCAATGAAATCTGTCACCAATTATCCCTGGCCTCAAGACAAAATTAACATGTCTTTTCAAGCTTATTTTTTACTTCTATCTGACTTGGTAGTTGGAAGCTATCGAGTGACTGCTACAATGCATGTGTGATTCTCGCAAGAAGCAAGCATCAATTTGAGACAAACGTTGCTATTTTACAAGGGTGTCATTTGACGGTTCGACAGCGAATTTCTACGGCTTGTATTAAAAACGACGACGTTTTGGCACCGTACTCAAGTCCCGACTCCCATGCCTTCACGCATCGTGGATTCGGTGAAAACCCATCATGGTCCTTTTGATAAGTGAAATGTCTGCATATGATGAAATCTGTTTTGGAAACCGGTAGGCTGTGATTGTTTGGTCTGTTCTGGAAAGGAGTATCTCATACTGTGGCGACTCCACCGCTCCTTGAGGCAGATTAGGGCTGCTGACTTGAACGCGATTCGTCAATGTTATCTTTGCGATCCTTGGTCGCATTGTACGGTGGGCATCAGGCCCGTGGCAATGGTAGATGATGGCACACCATCCACATTATAATATCATGCGATATGATACCATGTTTGAATAATCGGTCTCAGATTTCTCCAGGCTGTGGGACTGGCTGGCGGGCTGGTGCCGGGATTGTCAGGACGGCAGAGGTCTTATGGCTTGACCATACTACAGGACTCAATTAAGATTTTGTCATGGCAGAAACGTTCCGGTGGCTCCAGGCTGCATGTCGCCTTTTTCCATCAGCAAGCCTGATTCTTGCTGTCCTCCTATTTTCCGCACTTTTTCCGCGTACATATATACCCAATGCAGTAAGTGTATGTACGCAGTGGAGGCGAGATGGTCTGCTGGAAGCAGTTCATCTCATACTGATCTTGTTCTTTTGGTCTTGTTGCTTCCTTGATGTGGAAATGTTCATGGTTTTCTGGCGGTATGGCCGGGCCAGCGCCACGTAAATCACATAAAATGGCGACAAATTCACTGACACTTGGCAAAGCGAAACCTATGAGCAGACCCCTGTTTCGAATGAATCATCTGGCTCAGACTTTCTGCTTAACTTTGCTCTACTGCTTAGGACCCTTCAGCTCTTTTTTGGGAAATATTTCGGACATGTTGCATAAAAAATGGGTACAGGCAATTTCTGGTCAGCTTTAGTGGTTACGTTAGAAGTGGCAAAGTGTACAACGCATCTGCATACCCGTCTTTAGCACCGCAAGTCTACTTTTATGTTAATAACAACGCTTGCTTACAACTTTAATACTGATTTTGTAGCTTTGGTTGGAACAGAATAAAAAAACTGGGCCGCTGACCAATGGAGACGGAATGAAAGGAAAAGCAAAGAAAACAAAACGTAGATGCAGCATAAACACGAAAGGCGATAATATAGATTCTAACTCAATGCGTGAAATCAATAATGCTGAAAAGCTCAAGAAGACTTTGGCTCTTCGAACACAGGTAAAAGCATCTTTAGTAATACATCGCTACTTCTGAATTTCCTAGCGTTCATAGTAGGATTGTCCATGCTTGAATTATGCTAATTACAAAGCAGCAATTTAATTTCACAATACTAATTCAATCGTGCAAGAACGGTACTCAAACATTGATCTTCATGATAAATCAAATGGTACATATTTCCAGAAACTGCCTACACTGGATGATGATGACGGTCGTATGTCAGTGGCTAGCACTGAAACTGAGGTGTGCTCTGGTGAAAACGGATTGAATGGGGTAAGCGATACGTCTACATTACCTATGCAAAAATCAATTAAAAAGAAGCGTGTCGGACCTCGTAAGGTGAAAAGGATGCTTAAGGCCATGCCAGCTCATCCAAGAGGTCCTTGCTCAAGCATCACTGCCAAGCAGTTCTATGCTGAACGAGACAAGTACCTTGCGTCATGCAATGTGAGTACTATTATTATTTAAATGACAGGCGAAAAATACGTAAAACATGCACTTGTATTGAATGTTGAACGATCTGATAATCGTTATACGCATGTCTTATCTGCAGGTAACTAACACTATAGTGCAACCTAGCACTCTGCAAATTAACGTTAGAGATGCCATGCCACAGGATCAAGCTCCAATGGACCTGGGGTATGAAGATATACTTGCTTCCGAAGACGAAGACGAACTGGAAGAAATATTGTTTTCAGAAGACGATATGGAGTACATCGCGGGACTTTAGCATTAATTATCTTTAATGTACCATGACTTTTAATTAAAAAAATAGCTTAAGCTTAAGAAATTGGATAATACGACTGGTTAAGAATTCATTTCAGTTCATCATTTAAGCTATTGTTGTACATAAATTTAAATTCTTTTAAGAAAACGCGAATGCAAAGAAAAGACGATGAGCTGGAAAAAGTTTGTCTTCAGAAGTCGATATGCAGTTCATCGCGGGACATTAGCATTAATTATCCTTAATGTACCATGCATTTCAGTTACAACATTTGCTAGATTTAAGAATTTTGATAATAGCGACCACTTAAGAATTTATTTCAGTTCATCATATAAACTTTTGTTAGGTATAAGTTTTAATTCGTTTAAGAAAGGACGATGAGCTGGAAGAGCAGACGATATAGAGTATATCGGGGGCATTAGCATTTAGGCTCCTTCTAATGTTTTTTCCACTTCAATGACATGCACAAAAAATTCTGGTAAGCTGAAGCAATTCAACTTTTACAATAATAACACTATAATTTCATTCTATCTAAATGGTGTCTTCATTTATCATCAGGTAGTACGAAGCAGTCCTTATGGAAGTATATTAGTTAATATGTGCAGGTATTCATCATTTATAGTAGCTGCATAGGTGTTCTTAAAGAGTTGAAACCGACAAAGAGGCTAAGATATTGTGAGCAATTAAAATATATGGAACAAGTTTATGTATTAAATGAGGTGTCTTATTCAATTCTGACGTTAAAGTACTCAACATCATCCATTCTGCGACGGCGCCTGGGTGCTGCTGACATACAATCTCCGATGTCAGGCATAGTATTCTGGACATGACGCTGTCTTGGTGTTACGGCCGGACCGATAATTTCTTGCGGAGGCTGCAGCATTACAAAGCCCTGAGGAAATATCTGACCATAGAAACCTCCATTTCTCTCACGCTGTGGATGAGGAGCTTGGTACTAACCATTGTCTTGGTTTGTGTCCTCTTGTTGTTGCTGTGGTAGCGGCTGCCGTTGTGTTGGAGCATTATGCCTAAAAGATTTATAAATAAATAGTAAGTAATTAATTCAGAATCAGAAAAAGTAGTATAGTTTATCTCATCAGCTCTCTATTGACTAAACTATCACGAGCATCAGCATAAGGCCGTATGTATGCTATCAGTTAATATTGGACTTACTAGTTTTGAAGCGTGTTGAGTTCCTCAGCCATTATAGAAATCACGTTAGCCTTGCTTTGCAATTCCGTCGTCTCTTCTTGCAAAGTTTCACTGAAAACATGAGTGGAAAATTCGAATTGCTCTTTTGTTCGCTATATGGATTCAAAACAGACATTCACACAAACTAATGCGTTACTGTGATTAGACTTGCGTCAAAATGTTGATTCAGGCTTTCAGTCCAGCAATTTGTTTTTGTAGTGCTGGCCTGTCTTCCAGCTCCAGAGCGAGGCGAAGTGCCATATCCACCGGCGGATCTTCGGTGTGATTATGAATGTGATCAAAGAATAGGTAGTAGACCCACTGGTAATTGATTGGAGCCTGGCAGTATGGGCAGACAATTGTAGGCCTGTAAAGATAACAGATTAAGTTGAAACATCTATGAAAAACCAATTAAAAGCCGCTTGCACACACAATTTCATTTTCACTCTTATTTTTTGTATGAAACAGTAGCATTATACTACCGGCTACTAATATAGGGATAAAAATCTGACCCTCGAAGTGAAATAAACCAGTTATCCAAACAAGAACTGTGGTAACAGTGGCCGCACGGGAGAAAAATGGAATCTTGCGGAGATACGTTGTGTGGGAAGGAATTGCGGTACGGAAATCTAGGAGGTCCCAGGCTGGTAAAATCCGTGCGGTTGCTGGTAGATCCCGGGAGACATAGACCGCCACGACAAATACAGCACTTACTCATTATGTAGCAACAAGCACACACTCACGCACAACATCAAACAACTTATTGCGGCAAAATTTATGATAGTGTTATCAGCAGAAGCTCCGATGCTCGACTGAAAAGAAAAACGTAATTACTTAGCATTATATCATTAATCCGAATTTATTTCGAGAGTTTAACAATGATTCAATACAGAATCGGTTTGGCGCGAAGCCAATGGGAGACACTTGGACTTAACAGCTGTTTCCTTTTGTTTCTCTGGAGAAGGGTGTTTGCCCGAGTCATTAGCCGATAAACATTGTACATGTAAAGCTCGCGCTTCATCCAATCCTTTGAACCTTCATTGCTTTCTCCTGCGTAAACAGAGGTTCTTTATGTGCTAACTTAAAAACGTTAGATCGGGATTGATAAGAGTAAGAGCTAATTACCGGTAGAATTATTCTCGCGTGCCGTAATGGAATTTTCCTGTTGCTCTACTGTAAATATTAATTCATTAGGCCGGGCCGTTTCCTTGACATATAATTAATCAAATAATTCCTTACTCGCATTTGTGGCATTA
>VRMD01002514.1:0-13089 GCA_009872375.1 Sminthurides bifidus | reverse complement strand
ACTCGGACGAAGAAGCGAGCCGAAATCAAATTAACTTTCTTCTTCACTTGATTGGTATCTCCTGTACTTTGTATTCACCTGACTCAGCTTCCGAACCCTTGTAAACAATGTTAAATCAGGTGTAAGCCGACTTTCGTTTGCCTCATTCGAGCCCATTGACATGGGATTGGATGACAATGGAACGTCTCCCGTACATGTTGATCACGTTAACACTCGCCTTGTGCTGCCTAGCACTTTCTTTCTTCCTTGACACTGTTAACGAAAAAGGCGTACGTTGAGTTGAGAAACAGCCTCGCATACGCAATTATTCGCAATGACCATAAATAGCTCTCTACGACCACGAGCTGAGGCTCATATGAGCGTCCCACGCCTTCCACTGCCTTTCTAACAACAAAACACAATTTGCAATCAGTTCAATTAACACGAGACGGAAGTTCACCACCGTCCTTTGCTTCTACAAGGGATTCAAGCGGGGCCTCTGCCTACTCTTTGGAGATGGGAACAATAATGGTGACAATTACGGCTAGTAGAGGTGATTTTACATTTTTTACGGCTTCACTCCTCGGTTTCCCGTGGTCGAATGTCAGGATGAGAGAATTCGCCAGGGGTAACAACAGAAATATGAAGACGAGGTGCGATGCACTCGTACACAACTACGGATTTACCGTGGATTCATTTCATGTAAAACCTCTCCAAGGTCCATCTACCCTCCGTCAGATTGTTGATTGTTGCGCTCAGGTGATTCAACACCGACTCACCTGTGCTCGTCCGTTCCTGTATTCAATCCTCAACCCGTACAGCCAAGTTACGAGGGGGATGATGAAGGCGTGGGAGATGCAAAGATCTTGAACACACTAGCCTGCAAAAACAGCAACAGGTGAGACGAGCCAGTGGATGCGAGGGTGGCTGACGTAAAGGGATGAGACGAGACAAACAAAGCGTGAAAAGACACTGATTTAAAGCGGGCTACGGTGCCTGCTGTAATAACTGTTGGTATTTTTGTAACGTGCTTTTGAATCCGTTCGAGCTGTAACATTCTTTTCTGCGACACCTTACCACTGGCAATTAGCCTTGTAAGCTTCCTCTCTGTTTTGTGCTGTTAATAGGTAGCCTGAATTGCTCCGTATTTTGCTCATTTTATGAAGGTTTTGTACTTGGGATTGGTGGTGATGGTCTCGAAAAGATGTTTTTTCTGCCGATTTGTAGCTCAAATGGATGACTTGATTGAAGGATGCGAAGGAAGGACAGAGCTAAACTTGAAGTATTAAAGTACTTTTGTGCGAATTTATATGGCAGAACTGTCTTTTGTGCTCGTTGAGTCCCTTTGTTCACGTGCCGGTAGTCAAATTTCGCCTTTAGGGCGGTCGGCCCTAAAGGCGAAAGACTGTACGAGGACGATTTCAGCCGATTTCGTATGCCCAATCACCATGCATTGTGGAGCAAGGCGAATGGGGTTCATCTCTGTTAACTACACATGAATGCTACAATGATGATTTTCGATGCTTGACGACCACATTCATGATGTATTATTTAGTCGTGTATTAATATGCTTGTATGACTGTGAGATGCGCAACGTATGAAGGTGAGTAAGCAAAAGTGCATGGAACCACTGCACTGTTTGCAGTGGTAAAGAGTTTTAATCTCTTATGTGAGGTAGATGAATCAAAAACAGTTTTGTCATGGTCATTTGCCCTTTGGTCAACCACATGCAGGAATCCTGAGAGATGATTCCACCTTTTAGCTTGGCCATTACAGAGTCTAGGGTTTGGTTTGGCAAAGTATAGAGGAAGTGTAGGAATACGCTTAGCGGAGCAGAAATATTGCGGTTCAACGTGTTGCGGCGCAGGTCAAATGCAAAAATCACGGACTCTTCCGTGCTAGAGTCGGTTTTTGCAACCTGATGCAATGCAATTAGGATGCGGATTGATGCTGGCGCAGCTTGAGAGCAAAGTTGTGGGGAATGTGTATATACATCACGAATGTGTTCGTTTCCGGCACTCTGCCTTTGTTCAAAATTACGTTTTTAACACCGAGAGTGGTGAGACGAGACTGACCAGCGGCTTCCGGTGTGACTCCTTCCGCTGCAGTCTACGAACTTGGGAGGGGGTGCAGGGCAGGTTATTGCATAGTACATTTTTTAATTAATTTGTTGCACCCAGATCTTCTTGCCGCCACCTGGCGTAGTCCTTTTGTGAGTAAAATCCACGGGATTTTTGGGTTGTTGGTTTGGACGAATATGCCTCCTACGTGTGGCAATCGTCGACCAGATCACTCATGTTTTAGCTTTATATTTTTTAAAAGAAAGATGAACAGCAAACACGTGTAAATTGGTAAGTTATTAGAATTTTTTTGAAAATCATGTGCATTACTGACGTATATACAATTATCATGGAGCAATTATGTAACTCAACAAGATTAAGCCACTTTGGAAATAATTGTAATTACCACAGGTCTAGAGTACTCGGGACTTGCCGGTTACAGATGAAGACAGTTCAATTGGGTATCCGTCAACTCGGAAGATGAACTCTGATGAAATGGATCAGTCTCGAATCTTGTTCACGGAAGCTGAATTGGGGCAGGTTGGTGAAGAAGATGAGGTCGGGCATGGTGTGGATGAAGAAGATGATTGCGAAGAACTAACGATTGAGCACTCAGATGATGACGATGGCAGCGAAAACTACGATCAAAATTTTGACTGTTTGTCAGAAGAAGATGAGGTGTACGAACTTCCTCACGAGATACTCAATGAGGCCACCAGAGAAAGGGATCCATTGCATCCACTTGCAATAGTTCTTAACTCAGTCACTTTGCCGGAACGGCCGGATGTACCGCCTGAACCGTTTCTGGTTAAAGATTATGTGAAGATGATTCCAGAAGTTTTGGGTAAGATGACGTGATTTCGCAGCGTAGATGATGGCACATTCAGGAAACATTGCAAGTAAAGGATTTGTATCCAAGGAAAAGTAGATGTACTTAAAGTTTGTTTCTGTTGTCACAGGTAGTGGACCTCCCATTGAGCTGCCACCATCCGTCGAAAATTATGATTGAGAAGTTACGGAGTCTAGTCGGAGACTTGAGTTCACGGAAACTGTTTTCTGAACTTACTGACTCTGAAAAGAGAAGTGCCAAAACTGCAACTACTGCTTGGCAGAAGAATGAGCCGAAAATCTCAGATAGATTGTTCAAGCAGTTACTGTGTGAAGTTTTGACATATATTTGCATTAAGCCATTTTTGACGGGAATGAAGAGCGTAACAGCTGAAGAGGATGATGGAGACTTGGATATCGAACCGCAGCGGAAAGTTCGTATAACTGACAGGAATATCCACGCGTGCATTAGTAATTGGTTTAATCTGGACAATACTTCTGAGAACGAAATTTTGGAATTGGTTCGCCGTTTAAGAGATCATGAGGCATTTGTCGCGTACAAGACTGACTTTGATTTAATAACTGACGATGAATTGTCTGCACTAGTCTGGAGTAAGAAGCGTTTCCAACTTTATAATCTATGTGTTGGTATCTTGCGCAAATTTTGATACAGATGTTTATATTATCAGGAGTCTCTGTCCAGGCCCAGCGATTGTTCATTCGGATGTGTAAACTGAATGCGAATTGTTTGGAGTCGATTCGGAAACTGAGTGCTTTAAGCAAAGAAGCTGCAGACCGCGTTACAGAGGAATGTGTAAGTGAATGTTCAGTCGACGTTGTCAGCTTTACGTCTTGAAAAGCGATTTTAATCAGTGCTATTGCTTTCTTGCAGAGTACGCTGGAAACTGTCGTACAGGGGGAAACAAATGCGTACGTTGAAAATACATTCAAACTTGACTCAACGTTTACAGGGCGTAAATTGCTGTATCGTGCCCTTTGTTCGCCTTATCTGAAAACGTGGGACGGCTTAGCAGCGCCAAAGTATTTGAACCCCGGCGTTCCTTTTAGATTTCAGGACATACGAGATGCACAATGTAGGTCTTCGGAACTTTAAGAAACGTTGTAAATTAGTACAAACCATTAATTCAGTTGTTCCTTTCAGTGAGTGATGGAGACCAAGTCGTGCTGCAAGATAGTGTTGTGACGGCCTACATTATCAAACAAACAGCCCATGTTACTGACCGCTGTGCTCAAATGCTTCTCCAATGCAAGCGTAATAGGTCTGTTTTCTTTACAAAATCGATGAAGTGCGCTGACTCTGGTACTCAGTTGAAAGTTTTAATTCATGTACGTAAGTTGCTTGAGTGGAAAGAAAACACTTTGAAAAAGATAAGGCAAAGCACGATTGAAGATGTACTGAAGTGCAAGTCTGGGGATATCGATTGGCATTGTGTTGCTTCTAAAATGGTATGTGATCATTGCTGCATCTAATACGTTGCAATGCGTACGGTATGTAAGATTTCTAATTCACTTTTTCTGGGTTCTCAGCGAAGAAAAATTGGACGTGTGTTTACTTCTTCGTATTGCGAGAAAGTTTGGAATAGTGTAGTGGCTCCTAAACTTCGGGGACAAACTATCAACTCCATGCCTGAAATTAAGCGCCTTATGGTAATTGCACTAGGGTTCGAAATTTCGCCATATTATGAAAGAGAAAGGAGAAGCTATGATGGATGTTTTCTTTTCTATCGCAGAGACTCGCGAAAGAGCACGGCGGAAAAAATTGGCGCTCAATAGCTAAAGCAATGGGAAATGGAATTTCACAGTTTGAATGCTTCAGAATGTATAAAAAGTTTTTACCAGGGGAATTCACCGCAGAAGAACGACTCGAGATGAACAGAGACGAGTTGCATTTGGCGTCAAAACACTTCATGGACTTAACTCAGAAGGGGAGCACAAACGTGCAATTAAAAACTAAGTCTGGTTTCATGAGTTTTGCAACTGCCTGCTCAAATTTGATCAACCGGATGCCCAACGTACCGCTGAGAGTTGTAGCAGTTCACTACAGTAGATTTATTAATCCAGCACTCAAGAGGGGAGCGTTTAAACCAATTGAAGACGTGCTACTGATCGTAACCCTGACCAAATTAAGACAGTTTTTAATCGCTGCAGAAAACTTTTCGTCATTGCAGTTTTACTTACCATGGAGAAACATAACTGCTTGGAATAATCGTGCTGACGTTCTTTTTAATCTCAGAAAGAATACGTGGTCAATGTGAGTATCTATTACATCTTTATCTCTGCATATGCATATGCGCCTACGTAACTCCCGTAATTCTTCGTCTTGTAATCTCTATACCTTTTGTGTCCGCAGTGAGGAAGATTTGACTGTGCTAAAATACATCTCAAATGGTGAAAAATTTGATTATAAAAAGTTGTCACCCCTTGTGGAGCCGGGAAAGGGTAGAAAAACTTGCAGATATCGCTACTGTATGCTAAAGAGACTTCTGGAGACCCAATCTTTTTCTCAGGTAAGTTAAAGAGAATCGCACTTCATTGTGATTACTATATGCAGATTTTAGAGGATGTTACAAATCAATTTCAGATTACCGAGTGGGCTCGCAATAAGTCAAGGTCTCCGTATACAAATTTCGAGAAGTTTATACCTGCTTTGAAAGATGCACTGAACGCTCCTAAGCGTCCTCCTCCTACCTACGACGAATTGTTGGATCCAAGTCCTGAGTTGTTGCGGAAATACCTACGTGCGTTTGATAAAGAGACTTTGCAGGAAAGTATAGATGACCTAGTGAAGCTTGCAGATTTGGCTAAGGAAGCTGAGCCCAATCGTGAAGCACCTAATGAACAAATTCCAAAGATAGACAGGCGTAAGGTTACGTTAGTTAATGATAAACGTTTCAAATAGTTAGTTCAGACTTGAAATGAGAATTAATTTCATTGCAGGCAAATTCGTCCGAGGATGCGCTGTCAGTACAGCTTCAGCTTTGGCGATGAGGATGCTATCTCTTCGCTTTCCTCCCGAACCAGATTTGTCAGAGTTTGAGCGACAGGTTTACAAGTACTTTAAGTACTTTGCATGCCGAGCAAGGAAAGTAAACTCTACTCAAACAAAGTATTTGCCCAAGTGTGATGTACTTCTTCGATTGGCGGAAATAAAGCGCATCGTTGTGGATCCGGAAACCGGGGTATGTATGCAATGGTTCTCTCAACAGTTAAAGCGCTTCAGTGAACATGTTCTGGCTAATTTAAAATTCGAATTCATTTTTATGTAATCTTAGGATGGGCTTCCAGAAGATTTTGAGACTGATGGAATACCATTAAAAGAAGATGGATTTCCTATACTAGATGGGTAAGACTGGTAGTTCTTCCTTTCCATGAACTATTTCAAGGTACTTTGTGCAATTACATTTTTCAATTTGCAGCTATCAGCCTGTCAAACGTAAGCCAGGGCGACAGCCGAAGAAACCAGTGCCGAAAAACATTGGCAGACCTCGGAAACATCGGCCCGAAGAAGCGTCTACGTCATCCACAGCTCACCCNGGAAACATCGGCCCGAAGAAGCGTCTACGTCATCCACAGCTCACCCTCACAAAACTAAGGAGTTAGACCCCCGTGAATGTGTTCAGATACAAATGGATGTTGATTCGGACTAAGACAAGTCAAAACGAACAGTGTCGCTGCATTTTTGCTTTGGGAACCGATTTTATAAGGATTTGACATGACTTTGCTCTGCAAAGTAACTGTGTGACTAGTCTGGGCAGAGTCTGACTTTTGGTTCTTCAGATACAGATTTTTGATCTCCATATAATTTTTTATGTAGTAAAAGCGTTGCTACGAGAACATAGTTTCGCAACTTCATGTTAACCTCCTTATCTTTTCATTTCGCAGTTTGACGTGAGCTTTTAAAAAAATAGTCAAGTTTGTCATCTTCCACCCCTAATAGGTGTCGTAATATATTTGCAATATGGACTTGCCTTCGTCGAACTCTTTTAATAGTTCGAAAGACAAGATGTCAAAAGTCAAAGACTGTATACCAACCTTATGCAGCTTGTTTTATCAGCAGAAGGAATTCATGAATATTGACAACTATTACCTTCTCAAAAAGTCAGAATGGCAAGCAATCCGTGAACATGATGCAGCAGTCAAGATTCAAACCTGGTTTCGCAAATGGCTCATTTTACAAAATATGAAGCTTTTAAATTACGCTGCCACCAAAATCCAGTCTCTTTTTCGAGGTCACTTAGCCCGTAAAAGGGTAGAGCGTTTACTGGAAGAACGGGAGCTTGAAGAACAGCGAAGGCTGGAAGACGAAGCCGCAACTATAATTCAAGCTGCATGGCGGGGATACAAGTCACGAAAATCATGCTTTGACTTTTATAAGTATAAGGATTTTGCAACAGAAGAACCACAAGTTTTCCCGCTGTGTCCAGACTTTGCGAGACTTGGAATCATTGGCCAACTATGACGATTGTATCTCGGATCCGATCTACCAAGAAAAGCTAGATCCAACTGAAGCTTTGCAGTCGCTTCTGCAAAAGCTCGAGAATGAAAATACGCTTGAAGATATTTCTAAGTTATCGCCATTGAATCTATGTGAATTAGCCAACTACATTGAGGAATTGGCTGCCCGATGTCGGCAGAAGGGTGGCAAGTTGAAAAAGTCATTTCAACTCATTCGAGAAACAGTTAAGAAAGCTGCGTGTACTCACAATAGTCGGACTCAAAAAGAAGACTACGGCCATAAACCTACTCGTCCTACAGTAAGTAATATATTGCATTCAGTGATATAAGACTATGAAAGCAACGAGACTTTGAAAATACAAATAGTGCTAGCTTGGACTTAACTACAACCTGTTTTGTTTTTCTTCCTAGCTTGATGCCATTCGTACCTCCGTCGAAAACTTACGATCTTCACTAGAAAACTTGGACGCTGCAGAAATAGCAAGAAAGCATTTTCTTCTGAGAACCCGACAAATTCCTGGTGTCTTAAGTTGACCCCACTTCATCGGAGTTGACGCCTATAGAAAAACGTTTAGCTGGCATCAAATTTCTTAATAGGAAGAAGAGCCCTTTGCTTAGCCGGAGGTTACATCGTGTTGACCGTCCTGTGAACCCTAAATGTTTCAATCACCATCCGAAGATGATTCTTGCATCTGAAGAAAAAAGTGATTTTGGTGAATAAGGAATCAAGCAATCATCAGAGGCTACTCAACTTTCGCAGAGAGTCAACATGATGTAGAAGTACTTCCAGTAAAAGCGAACAGACAAGAGCTAATCATGTTTACTTGTAGTCGTTTAAACCGCTGCGGGGGTGTAGTTTTGAAGCACATCTTTACGATCATGAACTGCGGTGTTTGCCTAACATTCCAAAACTAGCGTCGTATCGGAATTTTCACAAATTAAGTGCGATAAAAATAAACTTGAGCATAGAGTTTGGTGCTAATCCTAAAAGGATTAAATGCACTTCTTCCATCGGGATTCTGTGGCAGCGCCAATTTTATATCCAATGCAATTTTTGGTGCAAACAAAAACTTTTTGCCAAAATTAAGGGTAAAATTGTGAATTATTTTTGTTTGTCGCAAGGTCTTTAAATTTTCTACAATTGAGGCTAACGTGAAATCAGGCCTAGCTTCTGGGGCAAATCCTCAAAAGCGGCAGCATCATCACGGTGGACAATCAGGCCAGAGAGGAGGAAAATCTGGACTAGGTGGGTCATCAAGGAACAAGAATGGCGTGAGGCAAGAAAATAGCAACACTACTAACAAGCCATTAAATCCCTATGATGTCTATGTGCACGAAACATCGGATTTCCAGGTATGACTTGACGATCTCTTCATGTTTTGCAACATCATTGATTTGACATAGTATGTTGGCATTAAATGAAAAAATGGTCTGGTATGGGCAAATGGGCACCCGCTGTCCGTCAAAACGCAGGCTCAGATTTCGTTAATCTTGTGGTAACTTTTTACCTGATTTTAATCAATTAATGGAATTTGACTCCTAGGCGACCTTCATGAAATGTCAACAATTGCTAGACAGTGGGCAAGAAAAGATCTTCGTTCATGGAATAGGAGGAGGAATTCCCAAAGCTCTGAACATAATTGCAAAATTAAAGACTGTCTATACCGACCCTATTGAATTTTCGATCACGACTGCCAGTGTTAAAGTTGAACGTAAGTACTCTATACTCTAATCTTACGATTTTTCTGCAATTTGGACTTGGAGTATTGTATAAAGGGGACAAACATTAACATTGGATGCATTCTGATTTCAGGTGAAGGCTTCAGCGCACATCAAGGTAACAACAGAGCAGGTGGTAACCATATGATCAAGTCAGCAGTGGACATACGCGTGACCCGACCTTTGAATAAGAAAACTTCAGCTTAAGGGCTTAATATGTTCTTTACATTAAAAGAACTTGGCGAGTGGTTGGGGGTAACAGCTTACGAAATATGGGTGTGGGTCATGTCTTTGACTGTCTTCACGATTTTACTATACGTTAAGATGGATTCCGTTTCAGATTTGTCATGGTACACAGTTTTTGCTCCTCTATTCGTAGGAAATGCTATGAATGCATACTTTGTGATTACCGTATTTATAAGAATGTATTTAGATAAGCAAGCACGACATGCGACTGTCAGGACGATTTGGAGTTTGACGCAGTTATTTCTGGTGTTTTTGTTTGAATTACTATTGTGTGGAGAACTAAACAAGGCTCGTACGTACGAATACTCCGAGATCACAGTACCTCTTTTCATTCTTGCAAAATTTTACATGATACGAGCATGTCAACTACATTAGATTAATATTACATGCTATGCAGTTGATGATACGAACTCCGGAGTTTTTCTTCTTTTGCAACAACATTTATTCGTAAACAACAAACTGTATATTGAAGTTTAAATTTGTGAAACTAAATTTCTTAATCAACTATAACAGAAAATGTTACGTGACTCAATCAGTTTTTTATCCTGGGAATAAATAAAGTTTGTATTGTAACAAAAGTTTTACCCTAATGGTACGTGATTGTTAATGCAGTAGTTCATTTTTAAACACACTTAACTGGCAATTCAATGTAAGTAATAATACTTTTTTTGAGTTATAGTCTCTAATTTCCGACATTCTTTCCGCAAAATGTAAACCAGGCGACGCGGAAGTACAGATCTGCCCATGCAATGTAACCCTTCAAAAGATTTCTCTCGGACATGCAATCGATACAATAAGGTTTAAAGATATCAATGAAAAACGAAGTCTCAGGATGCGTTAGTTTTAAAAAAACAGCTGCTCTCAGGTTGAGGGAGGGGGTATGCGAAGGGGCTTGGGTAATACAATCATTCACCTAATATAGGGTTGTTAGCTTAAAAGTTGTGTCTTGTGTTAGTTACGCGATTCACCGAGTTAAAACTTAAAATTACATTGAAAAGTAATTTTAGTGTGCTTTTTGCAAATTAAAACGGGATGTAGCGAACGACCAAGAAGAATAGAAGAAGACGAGCAAGGTTAATGGAAGCACTCAACACAGATTTTGGTCAAACTATATGTCCTCATTCTCTCAACCCTTTCGTGAATGCGTCTTTTCTTGCAGGATTGGCAGCTACTCTGCTACCTTCTTGTGATGTGACCATCCGTGAAAACATTTTGTGAATTTCTTACTCTCACGACCTTTCAAGCTCGCAAATAATTTTCTTAGTCTCTCAGGCTGTTTGGCACGCAAGTGCTGTATGTAGACTTGTGCAGATTTGAAAGCTAGCTTCACTTCCACTTCAGATGACTTTGCCCCCATCCACAAGAACACTTGCTCACCGTTGTCTAATATCATGATGTCATCGTCGGCCAGGTCATCTTGACAGAAATCTGAACATTTCTCTGATATGATGAAATATCCTTTCTCATTTGAGCAGCGGAACAACCGAGTGTGATTCATGAATTCAGCGTCTTTTTCATAAGGCTTCTGGGCACCCATTCCGACCCAGAAGAAGTTTTCTGGTTCCTCGCCCTCGTTAAGAACTTGTAAGCTGAATTTGTCCTGTTAAAATTCAAGAAAATAAATTTCCTATTCAATTTAAAAAAAGCTTATCTACTCTTTGGACTTGGCATACCGGATGGAAATAGGTAGTGGCTATTTCTTCGACAAGTCGACACTCGTCCTCCCTCGCTTTAGCACCCAACCAGACGTAAACTATACCATTGTTGTCTTCTTTGTCAAAAGCAACTTTCAAAATGTAGCTGCAAAAGGTAGAAATTACTTAGATATATTCGCTTCATAATACTTGGTAAGTCATGTCAAGACGTTAATAGTTCATTACCAGAAATTAGAGTTCAGTAAAGATGCATCAGCCGGAATTTGAATGCAACGGGTACACAATGAAGAAAATCCATTGGAACGAAGGTGATAAAACTCAATATCCCGCGGTCCACTATTACGCTTCCCGGTTTTGATCAGCATTTTCCGTTTGAAATGTGATAAGAATTTGAAGGATTCCTGCTGTTGATGCGTGCGAACAACCTCAAGTTTGTCTCCGAAGAGGGACTCAAACTTCTTTTGCAAGCTGAAAATTCCGTTAATTATTATACCAAACCATGTTCGATTTGTTTAGCACACTGAAGGAACATCCGCACAGACAGTTGCTTTTTCAACATGTAATTACCTGAAGGTGAAAGTTAACCATCCCATGTTGCCAGCGTCTCTCCCTTGCCAAAAGTAGACAACACACTGGAAATCTTCCTCAATGTCATCATCATCGGCAGCTCCTTCCGGTGTTTCCACTGGTATCCAATATCGGCATAAAAATACATAGCAATCTTGAGTATAGAAAACTCCCAACTCATTTTCTGGCAGTCGTACAAACTTCTTCCCTTCTAACACGAACGCTTCCATTGCTTCCAAATCTTCATTCCATTCTTCAATCAACTGAATTGCTTCAGATTCCGGAACAGGAGGCTGTCGTGGGGCAAACAATGCAGATAGATCTGCTTTTGTCTCTTGTTTCTCAGCCCATTTCGTCAAATCAGCACCAGTGCGCTGCACAGATTCTGCCGTTCTCGTAAAGTCTACGGCAATCACGTCGTCCCAAGTAGTGAACTTTGACTTAAAAACCTGTAACAAGGAAACGAACATTGTGGTACATAGTCTGAAACTGCCTGATTGCTTCACGTCAAGTCCCGAGCTGCTTACTTGATTTTCTGATCCCTCTTGAACTCGCGTGACCAAGGAATATCCTTCAGGCCTTTCAATCATTTGAAACAATTCTTGAGACAGCTTCAGTGATGCTGCTCTGACAAGCCTTGTGGATTTTTTCCCAATCCTAGTTTGGAATATAGCACGTATTGGCTAGTCATCATTACAAGATTGAGTTCAAAAACAGATCTAAAGATAGGATAAAACTTTACCAAACAAAAACATCAGACAGGCAGTCCAAAATGTAAACATTTTTTGTGTTTAGCAAGGATGGAACCAGTTTATTGTGCGGGATTTCGACCTGAGGAAGTTCCAAATAACCCATACCAAGTCCCACTTGGTACAACCTTGGCACCACAGGTTCATAGTCTTCTGGCACGTGTTCCTGCAACAGTAAACGTTTCCGTAACAACCAATATTACTATACAAATCTTCTTTCCTGCAGTATGATAGAGGATAGGACAAAACTTCAGTATTTAAGTTCGTTTAAGGTAGGCATGAGGTTAGCAGTGTCTGTAGGTTTTAGCTGCAAGTTCTACTTAAAGTACAAATACTTTTAGTGCTCATATGAGTAATTACTTTTAGTTATAATGAACGGAATTTAGGATTGAGTGTTAAGGTCAGAATCAAAATTTTGAAGTCACTGGGCGGAGACTTAGGAGAACGACGAGCTAAGATCCTCCAAAATAACATTGGCCAGCAGGAATTTCACTTGTCTTCCAATGTCTACCGACAGTGTGGCCGAAACTGGCAGCTCCCTCAGAAGTCGCAAGTTGTCAAAATTTTCAATGCCTACGCTAATTGACTGCGAATTCAAGCCAGTCTACGCGTCTATTTGCCCATCAATTTCAGAATGCATCAGTTGCCACAGCCGAAATTGTCCAAAATTAAGAAATTATGCCAACACTATATGTAAAAGACTTTCGTGCCCTGCAATGCTACCGGATAGTAGTTGCAGATTATGCCCAAGTAACACTAGGGATCCCTGCTGCCTAAGGCGCAAAGAATGCAGTGAGCTCCAAGACTTTG
>VRMD01002513.1:0-13091 GCA_009872375.1 Sminthurides bifidus | reverse complement strand
TTGCTCGTGATTACTATTCATCTCAAGCTTTAGGGAACAAAGACGGAATCTGATATTATTTTTGCCACCCCGATGACTGACTGACTGATACGCGCCCCGTGCATGTAGGAGCGAGCGCTAACTGTGAATGTAATGTCTTAAAGCTTGTTTAATTGCTCCCCAAAGAAAGGCTTTAAACACCTTAACTGTTGGATTAATGGGCGGATGGCAGTAAGTTGGAGTTGCTGCTGGCGTTTGGACAAAAGCCATGTACAGGTTAAGGAAGTGCTGCGGTAATTTTATGCGCTGTAAAGTCTTTCAACTGGAGGGAATGAGTGCAGTTTTTTGCAACTTGAGCAATATAAATACTGCCTGCGGTCACTGGAACTTCATTGCAGTGCCAGCGATTGAAAGCTAAGTCTCATTTGCTCCTTTCCGCAAAGACACAACGAAACTCTCCGACAAAATGTCTAAGGCTACTTTGGCTCTTGTGGTAAGTGGGTTTTTCATAATTAGTAGCTGAATCCGATTTCTAATCCCTGAATTCCGCGTCAAAGCGACTGACTTCATCGCAACTATGCTATTTCAATTGGTGCGACCAAACTGGTGGTTGATCTTATTAATCCTGAATTTTTTAAAATCGGTTTGCATCTTCACAATTTCAGGTTCTTGCCTGCGTGGCTGCCGTCTGCTTGGCCCAAGCCGACAAGTAAGGAAAATTTCCGAAACTTTTTTTTACTAAAGGAGGGATTTCAGACACTGACCTGTGTATTGGCCAAAATTGATAATTGATTGCAGTATTAACCGGAAGTTGCAATTTTTCAGGTACCCAGCTGGCGTGAACCCCGCTACTTGCCCCAACTACCCTTACTGCCACAATGCTGGACATGCCGCTCCAGTCGCCTATGTTGCCCCAGCTCTCGCTGCCCCCCACGGTCAAGCTGCCAGGTAAGCAATAGTTGCAAAGAAGTTCCTGCTGAATCTTTGAGATGGTGAAGTTGGATTTTCAAACAGCGGAATTCCAATTAAACATAACTCTGAATTGTAACTATTGATATCTTTAGATACCCCGCCGGAGTGAACCCAGCCACTTGCCCCAACTACCCATACTGCAACACCTGCTGGAGTCGGTGCCCCAGCCGGTTACTCTTTCGACCGTTACAACCACCAATACCCAGCTGGAGTTCACCCAGCCGCTTGCCCCAACTACCCATACTGCTAAGCAGTAAACGGAGTCAACTCCCACCTTGTATAACGATAACGACCGGGATTCCTCTTGACCTATTGATGAAATGTGTGACGACTCTTTCTCTATTGTCCCGTAACTGGAATGTACATGAAACGTGGCCAAAATGAAATCGGCCTTAGTGAAATCTATTGCCATGAAGTATTTTTGTAATAAAGGCGTTCTTGCTACTTTCTAGTTTTTCTATTAAATATGTGTGTTTTGTTTTTGGCAACTGCTGAGCTACTTTTCCGATTGCTTTTAGTGCGAATGGTACGAGTGTCAACTGACAAAGTTAGAAGGAATTCAATATACCAACTAAGGATTACAGGCTCAAGGCGTTTATGTTTATGGAATGTGTATCAAAAGCGCTTAATCTAATTCGGCCAATTGCATTCACCCCTTCAAACTAGTGCCTGCACTGAATTAACTTCATCATTTCCTCATTACTACGTCGTTAAGAGTTGGTGCAAAAAGGGGTTGGACCCTTAAACAAGGCAGTTTTCTCTTGCTAATGTTACAGCTCGTGACTGCTCAGCACCCCTACACGGAACTAGCTACATGTTACGATAGGAACGTGAGCTCCCTTCTACGAAACAGATTTGATTGTTATAATATTTCATGCTTGATGCACAGGGCAAGGGTTGAGTAACCAGTAAGTGAGGCAGAACAACTCTTTTGTCAGGGGATAAAAAAAGGGATAATATCCGATTGTTACCCGGAACATTTACCTCCCTTGGGGTAACAGAAAATAGATGAGGATGAGATACTCACACTTATTCAATTATAATTAATCATTGAAAGGACACACACGTAACGAGCTAGCCTTCATGGGACAGTGTTGAACACACAAAATTCATGCAACAGATTCCTAGCCTTTTATTGTCCAGTGATTAGTGAATAGAATAGAGTATCGATAAGCTGTTGAAGAACCTGCTTTTGTTTGTTGTTCCCTAACATATGTTCATTATTGTATAAGATTGCTGTTTTCAGTTTTAACAGAAAGCAAGCTGTCCTGGTTTTCTCTCCTATTTACATTTTTGTCAATGGCGATTGCTTGGATCGAAAATGAACTCGAAAGTTCCTTAAGACAGTAACTTTTTTTGCTGATCAACACATCTGGTGTACAGGGCCCTTCAAACCTTGAACAGCTAGAAGCTTGACCGAGCTGACAAAATGGACTTATGGAGAAAGTATAAGTGTGTCAGAAATCAGGTCTGGTGTACTAGAGGCAAGTCGGACCCTGGTAAAAAATGGACTCACTTAGGAGATTGGGCAAGTAAGTCGACAGCCGACCGGGTGGATTGGATTAGGTACAGAGGTAATAATTTCCACTTTAGTTAAACAACGAGTTTGGCGCCTCTGCTTCGCATGTTCATTTCCATTCCTGACTCAATTTGGTTATTTCCCTTTGGAATCCCTACTAAATCTAGGAGAATCAGTGCTTTTGGGACCAGGAGAAAGTTTAAAAAAAAGTTACGCTGCAAGATTTACCGCTCCAACTTCCCACATGCTGTCCTTGTCCGACCATGGCCTTAGTGTTTGTAGCCTTCATCTGAAGGGTATTTTACCGTCTGAAATGCAAGTCCGAGACAGGAATTCACTACCTCTTATCCGAGTCGGGGAAGAAGCGACGCGAATCCGTGAGCGGAGTGAGGAGAAACAAGATGAATAATTGAAGATCATGAAGCTCACTGATGAAATTCAAATGTCCCAGGAGTGGAGGGAGTGCAAAAAAATTCACGAAGAGAAAAATTGAGGCAAGTGAGAAAATTTCACCGGTGGGAATTTACCCCAATTTTATATTTTTCAATTTTTCAACCCTTTTCTCCACCCGGTGAATCCATTCAACTCAAAGAATCTGATCTCCCTTTTACGAGCTTTATGAAACGGCGCTCATCGCCTTCAACGCCATATTTTTTATGGTTAACCTGCTTCGTAACACATGTCCCTGTTCCTTCATTTCTTTCTTGGACTTTCTCTCTCTCAGCCTCTTCCTCCTCTACCCACCGCTTAAAATTTCCATAGCAATCCTTCCTCAGATGCTTACGCCTTTCTCCTTCCTTATACTCCTGATATGCAATTCCATGTGTAGAGCAGACGATGAAGCAGTCGTATTTCATTTTACTCGCTTTCACTACCCGACTGCGATTTACTTTTTTGCCCAGCACTATTCTCCATCTCCTCATAACTTTTCATCTCCGTTGCAAGAAGCTCGAGGCAGTAACATTCTGTCTCTATTATTCCTACCCTAATAACTTTCTTTCTCACCGTGCTAAAAATAGGAGGTTGGGGCAGCGAAGCCCGCCTTTAAACTTACATTATGTAGTTTGAACCCGTGTCTCTTACTGTAAAACGTTCGCTTGTAATTTTTTTCTAGCCGAAGACTCGATAAGGCACTCAGCGTCTGCACTAAGCTTGATTACGAAATCCGGATTGCTTTCACCATGCATATCTTTTGGACGAAGCTGAAAAGTTTCGTGGTGATTCTTTGAACCAATGGGCTGGAGACCGCGTATTTTATGAATTTAATTCCACTTTCCGCTTGTAAACTTTTCATCATTGTAAATCCTTGAAAAAATAATCCAATCGCAAGGGTACAAAAAAGTAATGGGAAGTGGGGCGAGTGTGGAAAAGTTTTAAAAATTAAATCATTCCCTCCCTATTCCCGAAAACTTGAAATAGGACAAGCTCTTATGTTCTCTTCACGCGAGAATTTGAAATCATCTTCGGGATTTGAATTTTTGTTTATGTTAGTATATATGTACACCTTGTTCAAAATTCCCATTTCAAATTCAAATCAGTAAGCCAAATTCGCAGGCTGGCTTTTACTTTATTGATGTAATCAAGAGGCATAAGTTTCACTCCTGTCCGCTTTCCTTCCTTAATACTATGAGATTCCCTCTAAATAATTCAATCGTCCATGTTTCAGGCATCTCCAGTACAGGATAACAACATGACCACATGACCTCATCCTGTCTTCGGGTATTAGCCAAACAGAAGTTGGGTGTTCTCGTCACAAGTTCCAATGAACCCGGATAATGGGATTTACAGCACTAAATGACATCGTCAATACAAAGTACCGGTGCTATCCCGCTTCATAAGCATGCTACAATTGCAAAATTCCGTGTCATCGTCCGGACAAGATCTGCCGTTGACCCCTGAGAAACCTGGAACAATAAGCACTGGACAATTAAACTATTAGTTATGGACCTGAAGTGAGAGTGCCGCGATTCTTGTGATGCAACGAAAGGGTTATGACAATTTTCAATTTCTCTTTTCGACAAATTGAGACCAACGACCTGGTGTGACCCGTGTTTTTGCTTGCACAAGACTATTGACATCACCACACTTCTTACCGGTACTTTTCGTTTTGCTTACAGTGCTTATTGAATAGCTGCTTTTGTTATGCCAGCTCCCTTTCCATAAATCAGAAAGGAAGAGTTATGAACTAATTGCTCTGAGTTTTTAGACAATTTCATGTTCATCCTTTCGTTTTTCTAACACTTTCTGTTATTTCCCTGGGTTTCAACTGGTTTGTTACACGAAAGATGTTCATGATTCTTATTTCAAAGGGTTAAACTCATTTATTATTCAACGGAGTGACGTAACAGGATGGTCGATCCGCTACTTGAGCAATTAACCCTTTCGGAGGTTATTGTACTAACTGGATGTTGGAAATGGTCTCTGTTCAATGCAAATGTCATGCATAAAACACTCGGCCTTATGTGTATGCAGAGAAGTACCGACGCACGGATGAATGTTCAAAGCCAAGTGCAAAGAAAAAGAAGAGGAAATCTACCGACCAAGGTTTTTAAGATTTTGAGAGAAAAATTCTCCGTTTTACAACAGCCCCGACTGACCTGAACTAAATCGTGGAATTGTCCACGAAGTGAATAACAGAACTTGATTGCTGTCATAATGTAATCTTTGTCAAAGGCTCTTGATGTCGTTTTCTTCATGAGGATCAAGTATGAGGAGGAAGCCTGTGCAACGTTAAGTATTACTCTTGGACAGAGGACTACCGTTGTTCTGCGGTAATAAGGTTTTACAGGACTGGGCAATTGTGAGGGACTGATTGGGCACTTTGGAGAAGTAGTTAACAGCTTCCTTTGTCACCAAAACAAGAAACACACGCTTGGGGAACAAAGCGCAGATTCGATCAGCTTGTATAATCGGAGGACTATTTCAGCCCGAGAGAGAGAGAGGACATTAGGGAGGTTTTACAACCATGAAGACAAGAGATGGAGAGAGATCTCTTTCCCTTCTTGTTTAGGACTTGGTACAGAAACAGATATGGATGACTTTATACGTCTCTCTTTCTCCGTCCCTGATTGTTTAGTTGGTGTCATCTCTCTCTCTCTCTATTGCTTGTTAAACGGAGGATTTCCAGGCGGAATCCAATTGTTCGTAATCTTGAGCCGGGGACGTGCCGGGGGTTGGTTGTATATGTTGGCGTTAGCCATGGTCTATTGTGATGTGAGCTTGTAGCAATAGATCTCGGCACGGGATATCGGATGTGTTCCTGCTGGAGGAGACTTGCCTGCTTCCTATTTTTCCTTTCGTTCCATGTTAGACCGTGACGATGTTATTGCCCCAACACGCCGTACCAGCACAAAGGAACCGCCCCACCAACACCACCAGAAACCACCCTCATGCCAGATTATCAATGGAAATTACACTGGGATGAGACCATTATTCTGGAATCATGACTTATTTCCTCCCTCAATAAATAGCTGGTGTAATGGCTCTGTTTTTGAACGGACTTGAGAGTTTTGTCCTCGAATTGAACGCAGAATGGTCGCGTGGTGGCTCATGGAGGAATTTACGGGGTCACATGGGTAAAGATGGACCGTGTCGGTGATGTGAGCATAAGTGTGGAAAAATTGACTGAGGAGGTTCGGGCCGTTGGGGTACAGCATGAAAGATTGGTGTACAGGGTTGGGTTCTGGATTGACCTCGTGTTACGAGAAAATTGCAAAAATATTAGCCTCCGTATATGGTAAAATTGTATTTGTATCCATAGCGACGGCGTGACCAATGTGAAAATGGAGTTATGTCAATAATATTAGGGTCGTAATAGGCCGAAGCACAGAACATAATAATGTTGATATTGATGATAATGGCCTGTAGATCGATGCTAATTAGCATAAGGTCAATTAGATGCACTCAATCTGGACAAAATTATGAGTAAGGGAGGGAAAATTGAGCCCAACCAATGAACCTACAGCATGTTACACATGCCGATTAGGCCTTACGGCCCTTATGGCCAGACTTAACACGTTGTGGCTATCCTGAAATCTTCAATCATGTCATCTTTTTCATCCTCTTAAAAAGGACATCAGGGTGAACAAGAGTCCGTAAGCCTGAGGCTGTTCTTCAGCATTGGTTTTAAACCTGAAGACATGATAATCACAAGGAGCGAGAAGCGCACATGCTCAATCATCTATAATCACAATTACTGCATTTCATTATTAAATTGTGACTTGGGAGGTGCGAAATTCGGGTAATAAAATGCTAATGAAATTTGTCACTATAATCTGGTAGAATTACAGCAGCAGATGATTATTTTCCGAGCCCAGACTTACAAGAGTGTGAATCTCAGCCATGGGGCTTTGACCTCTGCTCAGTGTCTTTTTTACAGCTCAATCCGGAGCTTAAGAAGCAGAAAACCAAGAGATCCACGTGTCAAGAGGAAGAAGAATTGCACAACTTTTTCCTGAAACTACTATAAAGTCTGAGCCTCTCATTGTTTAACTTGCTAGGATTCAGAGAATTTTACCTCACACAAAGTTTCAAGACTTCATGTAGTAACAAAAGCCTAAGCTTTGCATTACCACCGACGCAATTTTGTACCAGCTGGGAATTGTAGGAGCCTGGCCTGGACTCTGATCGGCTGATTTACAGCAATGATGCCATGCTAGCAGATCCTCCTGGTGCTGATTGTAATCTGTTTCGGTTTACAACCGGATTTTTTGCCGACTGCAGGTCATCGAGCTGGCTGCACCTTCCCAGCAGATAACTTCAGCAAAGCCAGTGTCAGCATGACAACTTGTCTACTTCAAAGGTAACTGTTTCAGCAGGGCAAATTGCTCGGAATTGGTTGTTGGTCATGTGCGCTCTTTTGTTCTTTGTCCGTGCATCGTATCGCTGTCCGCGTAAAAAACTGAATACAATGTAAACAGGATTTAGCACACGCCTTTTAATTTACGACTCGGGCATAATTGTAAAGGAGATGAAGCATTCACTTAACTTGTTCAGAGATCAAGGGACAAGAACGGTATTTGTGCAAAAAATGGGTCATAATTTGTCTTACTGTGTTTCGCTTTTTTGTCACCTACCCAGTTGAACATGTCAATCGGGCATGATGACATAGGACCTCGTGATACTTCACGTTCCTGGAAGGATCGTAAAGACTTTGTGTTGTTCGCCTAAGTTCTAGCATGATCTATCGAATCTAGGGTAATTGAGTAAAAAAACCGGTCAATCCTTCATTACTTGTTCAGAGATCAAGGGACAAGAACGGTATTTGTGCAAAAAATGGGTCATAATTTGTCTTACTGTTTCGCTTTTTTGTCACCTACCCAGTTGAACATGTCAATCGGGCATGATGACATAGGACCTCGTGATACTTCACGTTCCTGGAAGGATCGTAAAGATTTTGTGTTGTTCGCTTAAGTTCTAGCATGATCTATCGAATCTAGGGTAATTGAGTAAAAAAACCGGTCAATCCTTCATAAGGGGTACTTGTGCCTTATTGGTTTTGGAAAAGCTCTACAAGACTGCTGATGAATACAGTTAGAAAATTTTGTTTTTTTTGGAGACTTTTCTATTACACTATACTTCAATAAAAAGCTAGTATTGGGTTAAAATTGTTTGAAATCAGAGCAACTGTACCCTAATGCCCTACTTATCATGTCAATTATGAGCTTCTGTCATATATCTTTACCGTTACGGCTCGATCTGGGCTTTAAGCTCGATTGTCGAACCAATTCATTGTAAAAGGATGAGCCTACAGTATGATGATAACTAGAGCCTGGGCCCTACACATCCCTCAACGGTATGTCTTGTACGGAAGAACATGTGCTTCTGGAACACGTTACCGAAAATGAAAGTTGAGTTGTAAAAAAATTCGGGTCAGCCAGTCCTAGTTTTCGGATTCTTTGAAATATTATAAAAAATATCTGCCGTTAGGTTATGTGCCGCTCATGTGCTGACGTCAATAAGTCATTACAGGGACAGGGACAAGTGACTGGATTGATTCATCCGAGTGGACAAGATGACAGAACCACTTCCTTGAATTAGGGAAGATTGGTGCTGTCCAAAATTGAACGGTCAGTCGGAATTGGAGCAAAAAGTTCAATTCAAGCTAAGTCTACGTATAAAAGGACTCAGGAGTCCCAATTTCGGGAGAATCCAACGGTCTCGTGGTATTTTACAGCCACGAGACCGTACTCTTTTTGATTGGATTGGGTCCCTTCAGAGGCCGTGTTGTTAATTCAAGCTAAGTCCACGTATAAAAGGACTCAGGAGTCCCAATTTCGGGAGAATCCAACGGTCTCGTGGTATTTTACAGCCACGAGACCGTACTCTTTTTGATTGGATTGGGTCCCTTCAGTGGCCGTGTTGTATTCTCAGTATATTGCGTTCCGGTTTGACTGATTTTGTTTAAACTTTTCAATTCATGATACAAGCTGTGACCTGTGTAACTTTTGGGAGATTTACAAAGCGTTCGTACTATGAGCTGAACGTCTGTCAGCTAGTTTCAATCTCGGGAAGGGGAGAAGAGAAAGCGAGGGATGAGCAGGCAGAGATTGGAACATGATTTTATTGTTTCCTTCTTGTTGTGGACGGTGGCTGAAGGGTCGTCGGTATTGTGACAATGTTATTACATTAACTCGTGACGATAGCTCCAAAGGACACGAGACCTTAGCTCGTGGTGTAAACAAGTCGAGTAGCGAGATGAGCAGATAATCCAATCATCCGCATCATTTTACCCAGTCATCTCTCCATTTCAGCTCCTGGTCTTTATCTGCTCTAAACTTTGTGCACCTTAAAAGTTCAGTATCTTGGTCTCTGTACATCGGAGTTTCAAGGTCCATGTAAGACATTTTATGTGCTTGCATGAGGGAAATTTTAGTCTGTGACTATAGACTATGTGATGTGATGATGGATGCATTACTTAATCTAACTGTGTCTGGCGTAAGGTAACTGGTTTGCTATTGGCTCGTGTGTAGAAGGTCAACAGGGGGATTTCATTCCTTTTGACTAGACAATTTTTGATAAGGTGAAACATAGCACATGCAGTTGAAAGGCAACTGCAATCCACGATAGGCGAGGACAGGTTGACAATTGACAATGGCGACATAAAGTGAATATTGCTCGTGTCAATTATTACTGCTGTACCTGGGTGTTAATTAAGGTCAATGTCGAAAAGGTTAAAGATATGGAAATAACACATGCTATGACGGACAAATACTGAAACATTAATGCCTCAATCCATAATTTGCTTCATGGATTGAAACTCGACGTTGCCTTTGTCCTACACATCCTTTGATTTGCACCCGCAGAAGATTTTACTTTTGGAGTCACTTCATGTTTCCATGGCAACCGTACTAAGTTTCAAATGCTTGGAATCAAGGTCCTAATGCTTTTAAGTCTAAGCTAATGCTGCCCTGAAGCTCAAAATTAGACTTTAAATCAAATGGAACACGATTAATTGCCCCTTCTCGTCTATCACTTATTTGTCTCCAAAAGATGGCCATTTAATTGTTTCCCAGAGCCGGTAACCACCATACTGTCAAACTGTAAACGTGGGGTGCATCGTAATTGAGCAGTGATGTTGATAAATGACTACACAGAACCGGTACCGGGTAACTTGTTCCCTCCCGTAATTTGGATTTGGTAGTCATCGGCTCTTTCATGTAATTTCATTCAGCCAGCTTGAAAGCTACCAGGATACCACGAAAGGCAAACGGGTTCCTGAGCCTTGACATATGTTCAATCGCCAAGTAATGCTAGCTCATTGTATCCAGAAACAGAGACAACGGGCGGTTTCGGTGTAAGCTTCCGATTAGAGGGGACAAAAAGACGGTAGTCACCGATTTTGAGCATTCAGCCACAGCGACTACAGGATTGGATGAAGGGTGAATTTAACCAGAAGGATACACATGTCAAGTCTGCTATTATCCCCATTATTCACACCTCTCATCGGACGTCAAATTATTCGCTAGATTGATCACCAAGCCACGAAAATTTATCTTCATCCCTCCTACTCATTACGTTGCACGAGTCGAAGTCAACTATGCCTTGCTACTGCTGCTCAAGTCCGGCTTTTGCCAGACACAATACAAAATCTGCCGGAACGACTGCCTCTGAAATCAACTAAGGTTCTATCCCTTTGCACCGAAGGCTTATTCCATACGTGTGATAAAAAGTCAATGATTTATGCGAAATGTAAATCAGGGCGTTGATGATGATAATGAAATATTCACACCGACCTCTTGGGACGCCGACTAAATTGAGTTAATCAAACAGCTGGGTCGTGATATGATGAACCCTCCTCCGATCCACTGTTTTTTAACAGCCAAATTTTTCCCCATTCGCTCACACGACCTTTTCAACCTGCTCATCAATTTTCACTTACTGCACAAAAGCTGAAGCTTAATTGATCATATGCTCCCTCCTTTCACCAGCTAATTTTTTACCCCAGATAAGGGCACAAGTGCCCCGCTAAGTAATTTCATACCACAGGGAGCGTAAACAAGGAGCTGAGAGGGTTGCATCCTAATAGGTTTGCCTTTCCACTTGCATTGGATCGTTGTCCTATCGCCAAAAGTGAAGTAGTGGCACATGGTCTTCATTTCGTCCGAGGACCGGTTGCTCAAGTACCGTTTTTTCTACCCAAAAGCCAGTGGCAGACAAGGAACAGATTATTAAAGAAGCGTGTCTCAAATTTTTCTGCCAGACATAACAAAAGAGCGATTTCTCTCCCTCTTATCCATTCAATGACCATGGCTCACATCTCTTAAAATCGATGGACATGTGAGCATTCACTTGTCCAGCATCCCGGCCGGTCTTTAAGAGATGTGTGCCACTGTGTTCGTGTTGTGACTGCCATGTGGCCAGTCAGTATCTCTGTGTGTATTCACTTTGGCAGACGACAGACGCCACGAGGATAACAATGTGCTCCAGTTTGGGCAAGTAGTAATGTATGAAAAGGGTGTCTTTTAGTAACTTTTGTCTTAAGCCATGAGCACGGGTAGGCTCTCATCTTCTAATTTCCTCCTCGAGCACTCCATTATGAACTCTGTTTTGAATATTAGCATTAGCAGCCTCCGGAAAGGACAGGAGATCCGTTACTCTCTTTCCATCTTCAGTGCGATACAGTGTGGGTATAATGTCATCACCGCAGTATTGGAATAATTGCACAGGAGACACGTTGACCAGGAAGCGTAGACAGACCACTTAATATTAAGGGAACCGGAGGCGTTTAGTGGCTTATGCGTGTGCGCTGAAGCGAAGCCAGACAATAATCTCGCTTTAGTCCTTCTAATGTCTCCTTTACTTAACGTTGTTGTATGCTTTTAACAGTTTCGTACAGGTTGTAGTGGCTTCGCCAGCTGTAAATCTTTTGCCTTGACTGCGGTGACTGGGCCTTGGTTTCAATTTCATATAAGCTCGTAATATTCATTTGGATCCTGGCCGCGTCCCTCACGGTCCATCGCGTATCAATTAACATGAAAATTAACTTTGCGACGAGTATTAAGTGAAAACAATTCCACATTCTTGTCTGGGCCATGAATCCCTGGAGATAAGGGGAAAATGCAATTGTTTCAATAGTTGACTCCATGTCGGCAGTACCTGTTTTTGAAGGGCTTGTACATGGCATGGCACTAGTGTCCCTTGCGGAATATTTAATTACCGTCAAAGGCTTTCCAAAGAAGCTAATCAAGCAATTGATTGTAGTCAAATGCGGCCCCTCAGATTGATTTAATTAAGCGGCGCGACAAAGTCGAGCCAGTCTAGTAGCTGTAGGCGATTCAAATGATCTAAATGTTACAGTACAGTGGATGTTTACAGGTGATGAAAGGTGTTTTGTACTGTTTATTTGTTAAAGGATTGACCGCGCATGTAAATATTAGAATTTCTGAAGGAGGTATCGATGTCCTGATCGGGTTTGCTTTGACTGTCAATAATGGTCAACCGATCAATCGAAGAGTTACCTATAAGCGACCTGATTTAGTGTGTTAAAGGAACCTGCACTGTTAGTCGTAAGTAATTCACTGAAAGTGCACTGTGTCTGCTTGATTACTACATGGAATCCGTAACCGATCTGTCCCACCTGTTGAGAGACCCACAAAAAATTATTTCAATCGGCGCAGAACAGCTACACTAGCTTGTTACACAGGAAAATTCATTGAATTTCAAACGCTTCATCTTCGCGAAAGACCTCAACATAAAAGTAGAGGGACCAGGAAGATTAAAAAGTCTAGGGAAAAGTCTTCACTTCCGTTTTCGGCCCCTTTGACCAAAACGTATTTTGACAACCCGGGACTCATTTCAAGTTCTACTGCTTGTTCAGCTTTATAAAAGCCCAGAAAAAACTATTAGTCACAATAGTAAGTAGTCAGCCTTGCAGATCTACTGTTGTCACAACGTTGAATCATGTTTCATGTTTGTTTCAAGAAGAAAGCTGTGCGGTAAATGTCCAATGTCCGGTCTCTTTTAAGCTCGCGACCGTAAATTAGCGAGATCAGAGCGCGGCAACTCCCTCCATGATTGTTTTGACATTCTCAGGCGTCTTTCCGAAAGTAGAAGACGGAAGCTCACATGGAAATATTAAAGACGGGGTGCTGGAGCCACATTATATCCTCTGTTTACACGT
>VRMD01002512.1:0-13091 GCA_009872375.1 Sminthurides bifidus | reverse complement strand
ATAGAATGAATGCATAGCAGTCATTTTGTTAGCGCTAAATAAATTTTTACTGAACTGCCTAATAATAAATACTGATTATCCTTGGATGATTACAGATAACTTGGTTAGACGGCACGGGGCAAGAGATTAAGACTGGGGTCACTACCCGCAAAATACCAATGGATGACGGGAAACGGTTCAACACTGAATCAGTGCTCAAACTTCGTCCTCGCAAGGAACATCACAATAAGACGTTCACTTGCCAAGCTCACAATCGTCCCGCTAAAGAGGTTATGAATGCGTACATTCGGCTCGAAGTCAAGTACGCGCCGAAAGTATCTGTGAAAATCCAGGGTGGGCCTGTTATTCGAGAATTCGACAACGTCAGAGTCACATGCAGGGCTGATGCAAATCCACCAAAGGTGGGTTACCGCTGGTATCTGAACGATAAGCCGATTGTGGGAGATCAAACCACGGTTCTCTACCTTCAAAATGTTACGCGCAAATACCACGACTCCATAATCAAGTGCGAAGTTCACAATTCGGTCGGCAAGAGTGAAGAATCTGAAACGCTGGACGTATCTATGTAAGTTACTATTATTTCTCATTCTTTCGCATGGCAAACACCACACCATTAAATAAACAATAGCATACAAAGGCGTGGAACCTGAATCGATGGCGATTGGCGACCTCAGGTTGACATTCATCAGGCAAACTACTCGATGCTGTAGTAAATTAAGAATTGGCATCATATATATCCTCCACAAACTCATCATATTTAGAGACACAGCTCAGTTTCTTGGCATGAGCCCTACATCTTTAGGTTGCACATACAGAAAAACCGATCACCAAGTTAGAAAAAATATGGAATGTATCGCAGTGGGAAGCGTATATTCTTTGCAAAGAACTCCTGCAAGAGGCAGAGACAAGAAAGAAGAGAAATATAAAACGATAAGACAAATAGGAGAAGAAAGTGAGGCAGATGGAGAAGATGCTTGTTATTCTCAATAAAATTTGAGGCAAATGAAGTTTTTCCACGACTTGCTATTTTCCCGTCCTTCCTGATCCTCCGTACTTTCTTCGCAGCTCAGCTACGCGAGTAAAAACCCGTTTACGTATTTATGGGTGGGGGTGAGCTTCATCTACCTAGCGGTGCCATCCAGTCCGGCTTTCTGGAGTGCCCAAATTCGATGGAGCTTCACAGTCTAGCTTCTACTGAAGTGTGCCATTCATTTGTTAGGAACAAGACCCGAATTTTTCCACCAATATAAGAGCCTCATCTTCTTCTGCGAGGCTTTGCTTTTTGTCGTGGGCTCTCTCTCCTTCATATTATTCGGTACTCTTGACTACTTTATTGTCTTTGAAATCCCGTTTTGTTATTCATTCTGCTTTTTTCTTCCTCCAGCTTCCTTCCCCTGCAAATTGAGTATTTCTCAATGTATTTATTCCAACCAACATGTAACCAGAATCCAACACCCAGCACTCATCATAATGTTCATGATGAGGCCCGCTGCGGGTACCAAGCACCCGACCATCCTTGGGACAACATCGACTCGAAACAACTCACCACTGAAGTACTTTCATTGTCGAGGCTGAAAAATAAAGGGAGAAGAATCCTAGCTATCTTTCTGCTTTCACAATTTCCATTTTCAACAGGCCAAGCTATGCCATAAGAAGGGCACGTAATTCTCTCAATACAAGTAGTGGGTTCTCCAAATCTTCTCTTTCCTCAGCTTGCCATCTCGCTCCGTTTTCATTCTGTGACTATGTAATGCCCTATTTTGAATTCAGAATTGAATTTTTTCGCCTCTGCAGCAACCGTAGCTACTTCCACAGTCACCAGTAACCAACGACTCGAGCTCATGTACGGCTTGAAGGAGACCCGAGTCTAAACTCATTGTTCTCCATTTGTATTGAAAGCAGTATTCTCTCACGGTCTAAAAAAAATCTGGTAGTTTTTTTGTTTTATTTTAATTCAGGGCCAAAAATAGCAAAAAAGTTCCGAGCATTCATCAATAGCTTATATTCTGACCTCTTGTCATGATGTTAGTGTTGCTAGTAAGAAAATCCACCTACTTCAAGGAAACTAAGCTTTTTTTGTAGGCGTTTACCGCAGTGCGTGCCACAATATGCATCGAAAGGAGAGTGTCTCCCTTTGTGGTGGCAAATGCGTTTCTGAGAAGCCATACTCAACTTTTACCTTGTCTCCATCTCAAGTTTTAGCGGAGGGTCCTGTAATACTGTGTCTATTCCATCTCGCTCATCCACTCTGCCCTCCGAGAGTCAAGCATAGCTACGTCTGCAAAATCATCGTTGGGCAGGAAGTGGGTGGACACTACAGCTTTTCGCTCATTGATTCACTGTTTTTTTAGCCAGAATTAGATCATGGTAGACGTGCTACGCTGCAAGAGAGGAGGATAAGGAAAATTGATGCGTGCACTGGCATTGGATAAGATTTTCTTGGAATTTCGGCTTAAAAGTAAGCTGTTTTGGGATTTTTTCGCGAAACTGTATTGCAGCTATCCAAGACCTGATTCGACTTTAGGAGACTTTTGTGAAGTAGCGACGGGTAAATCTGCAAAATCCGGATTAAGAGTTGATTGAAACAATCCTGGCATTAGCAGCTGTGCGTCGAATCTCGGCTTTAATCGATTGCACTGCAATAGTAGATTATATGTAGTCTGTGTAGAGGCTTGCATCCTCAACAAAGAATACAAAGACTGGAAGATTTGCAAGGAACGTTTCGATTAAGTTTGAATTCTGTTCAACTATGTGGGTATGATGGGCAAATACAGTTGCAAAGTATCGAACCAGAAAGGGAATAGAGGAACAATGGCTTTATCTCTGCACCTTCGAACCGCATTATGGCAACCATGCGTAAAAATAGTCCCAATTAGCTGCAAGCCATGCACATGCAGACAAATTGTTATTGACTGCATGCCAATGCCGTAGCTCATGAATATAAAAATTACAATATTTGTGGCACTGGAGTCTTTGAATCGATCGAATCCTTAACTACCGTGGTGTATGTCATACAAAGAGCGAGATGTAGGTTGGGTTTTCAAAGGAGAGAGCCGAAAGGAAGCTGGAATCATGGCTGGGCGAAGAAAAGTAAAGCATTGCGACATAAATACATACATTACCGAGTTCGGGTTGCTTTGGGCGATTATGATAACACAGAGCTGGATTGGGAACAGTTTGCAAGTTTTTGCAGCAAAGCACGAAGATATTTGCTATTGCCTTAGAATTTGCAAGTTTCCAAAATTTTGTTACCCTAGGCCCTAGAGACATGGAAAGAGGGTAGAAAAATAAATGAGGTTATGATAGGTAGATATTAGCAGTAAAGTTAGATGACTGGGTGCATAGTACTGGTTATAAAGATTGCTGCTGTTGCAGCATTATTTTCTCGGAGGCAAACGGAACGAAGAGGAAAACCAAGCCGAGCACAAAATACAGTTTAGGTGCAGTAATTTCTGTAGTGTCGCAATTGCGGGAACAGAATGGAAGAAAAACTTTTATGAGCACTAAAACAGACAAGTTTTGACAACGGGAGAATAATGACAGCACTGGAATCGAGATTGGAAAGGTTGTAGTTCTCTTTTTTGCTCCTTTTCCATCCGCCTCTCTGTCTCTCTCTCTTTCGCTTGCTCTCGATTTGTCAAGTTATGGCGAAACATATTACTGAAGGTGAAATGTGCCCAAGTGTCATGGCTCCTAGCTTGGAAATGAGAGGGACCAGCTCCATTATGCCAACAGGACAGGGAGGGGTCGCCCAGTTTGTTTGTCATCCACAAGTTATTTGCTTATTAGAACAGCTGTAAAACTGCATAGAGAATGGATTTTGTCATCGATTTTGCGTAACCCTTGTGCAGGTGTACGGCTTACCTGCTCCGGATGAGACCTTGTTATTCTTTGTGACTGACATAAAAAAGGGTACTGGTTGTAGCATCCATAAAACGTGCAAAAGTTTACCGCCGCATAAAATTGGCAGTGTTGAAAAAAGTGTGTGTGGCATATACGGTACCTCTGCGGTTCCATCTTGGCTTCACAGTTTAAATACATTTTAAAAGCGAATGTAGGCCGACAAAATAAGCGAGTAAGCTCGAGAGAGGGCCCAATTGCTAGACAGCGATGATGAGTGGGAGAGCGAAATTGGTTTCAAAATCGAGCATAAGCTGAAGGAATTATATAGGAAACACATGTTGTATAGGAGAAAGCTTGTCGTTATCACGTGACGTGGAGGGAACGAGGAAGAGCCGTGGAGGAAGATGAAGGTGGATAATAGATATTATGAAAGAAACTTCAGGATCCTTGCATGTCCAATTTAAATGTCGGAATATGAAATTATGGGATTTTTGTTGAGAACAAATTGTTGAGCCTGTAGCATTAAACATCTGTTTCGTGTCGCGAAGTTGTTCGAACGCAAAGGTCTGCTTTAAGCTTTCTTTGCTTGCATATTTTTGAAACTTGTATAGCGACCCGGGTATCATAATTCCTGGTAAAAAAATGTGCATGCATAAGAAAGTTTTCGGACGGAAAATCAAAAGCATGTAGAAACCAACTGTGGCAAAAGAAATTTTAACTTGGTGTAGTGAAACGCACTGGAGAAGCGTTAGCGACACGAAGAAAGTGGCTGGGGATTTGCCGTCCGGGTTGAGGTTCCGACCTGTGCCCAAAGTGTCTGCATGAATCAATGTTGGGGAATTTAGTATATGAGGAAAAAGTGGGAAGGATACGCAAGTTTGGTTCCTGGTAGACCACGCTTCTAAACATCTCTCAGCAGTTTGGGTGTGTTCTTTAAGGATTTTCCAGGCTGAATGTGTTAAATGAAAACTTTTTCCTGCTCTTGTTTCACATTTGGGTTTAAGTTTTCTCTAATACGAACGCCTATGTGACGAATAGAGTTTGGATCCGGCACTGGTTCTCTTTACGCCAAGTGACAAAGTAATGATGGGCAAAAGTAGTAATTGAATTGCGCACAACTTTTGTCTAGTTCGAGCCTGTCGTTTGTAGGACTATTTACTAGGGTGGGGAAAGTTTAAATTACCGTAGGAGAACGAAGCAACTTGTTTGCTATCTGCTGGTAATTCGTGAGCTGCTTCAAAGGTGGATTTTAAAAATGAATCCATGCACATTTTGACATTTTATCGACATGATATGCTTAGGTGACGAAAGAAAGTGTAAAAAGCCACGCGCCCAAGTAGTCCTGGCTCGTCAATGAAGACTTTAGACCGCCAGGGAAGAAATAGGTGAGAATGAAAATGAAGCTTTGGAACTGAGGGTTGCGTGGCTGGCTTTTGATTAGTTATTTGGTTTGGGAGCAAGAAAAATTTGATGCCTCTGTGTCCTGCTGTTCGCATTTAGACGAAAACAAACCCGGAGGGCTCTTTCTTAATGAGCCTTTCAGGAACAGCTTGGGAGGTGGCCAGGTGAGCGGAGGCGAATCTATAATTTTCGCTTGTACGGGAAAAGGTTGTATAGAAGTCCGTTACAGCCTACGGCTTCAATGACAACGGTTTATGATTCCAGGAAATTTGTTACGCGGTATGGTTCCTCATTCTTTGTTGGTTACCTCTGCGGAATGGAATTGATTAGTTAGAGGCAGCAGCAGTAGTGGATTGCCGTGGAAAGCAGCTCAGCAAGTAGGATGGCTTATTCGTTGCACCGGCGGTGAAATTAACTCAAGATAGGACGAGGAGAAAGCGAAAGCTTTCTTCAGCATGAAGCAAAACAATGGCCTTGTTTACTGTGCGGCCTGTGGTGCAATCCTTTGATAAATGCCAGCAACCTCACTCCGTTTTTTCCATATGGCTCCGGTTCCTAGTGCTGCTTCTGATGGAAATGAGTTGTTTTCAGGGTAAATATTTATCGAAGTAGGCGGAAACTTTTTGCATATTTCATACTTTTACCTTGTTAGTTCAGATCTGGTATCAATCGTTAAAAGTATCGCTTTACATTCTCCGCCTGCTGGCACGAACAATTTGAACACTCAAACACTGCAAATCCTCAGCGTTACATTTTTAGTCGCCTTCTTGCTCACTTTTCGTTGCGTCACCGTATTATTCATGCTGCATTTGGAGGACCATTGTCTATATCCAACCAGTCTTTCGGTGTAGCCTCTCTTTCAACAAAGTAATTGATAATTCAATTTTCAATTTTCTGTATATGTGATGCGAGAAAGTCTACAAGCGGAAGAACGGATTCCATGGCAACTAATCCTGCAGGAATTTTTTCAATTTCGCGATCATGGGAATCTTACCGTAAACGAACACGAAATTTTACAATTGATTTATGTAATCGCATTGGAACTCATCATTTAAAAATCATAAGTTACATTTGCATTGTTTATTCCTTCTTCAAAATGTTTGGCATGTAAAGCACCTACGTTGAAATACGATTGGGTTTGCCATTTTTACTGCTAAATGATTTTTGAGTGTTCTCAGCTTTTCAAACCATCGGCAAAAGGTAAATGGACACTTATTGTGGTCTGACAAGAAATCACTCGTCACTTGATTTTAACTATGTGAAATTCATACATGGACGTTCGAGTGGCTGTCTTGGCCGCTACTAAGGGCTTATCATGATAAAATACAATTATGCAGCTTCGCGTGCGCTTTAATTTGTAATAAAACGACTCTGATTATCATTAGCTCCGATTCGGATATTATATCTTCAGAGGAACGGGGAATGCGCGGATGGGAAAATAGGAAGGGGAGAACTGAACAAATTCCGCCATATTACAGCCGTAAACGACTATCTACTACCACATCAAATTTAGCCTCTTAGCAGCTCATAATTGAATTTGCATATCCGGTGTCTGTGCTCTTGATTGGCATACTTTGTGCACAAGTTATTATTTGCGTTAGATGTGGGACGCGGAAGTTGGCGTGTTCCACCTCTGGCTACTTAATCCTTCGGCGCAGCAGTAGGGATTGCCAAGAGACTCCGGGCATTACTTCCACTTCCGACCTTGTTTCATGACCTGTGACTTTGGTTTATCGGCCTGAGGATTCGCGTTATCTGGGTGCTGTCTAAAGAGACTTTTCCAGCTCGGAGAGGAAGATTTAAGCACTACGTACAAAGAACGGTGGCAGATTTTCTTGAGAGTGCCATTCTGCTCAGAGATAAGCGCGTTAATTTGTCCGCATAACTCGGGTAAATGAGAGCATGTTTCATACCAAAATTATCCTATTATGGTGCGAGGCAGAGCACATGCTTGTGGATCTTTTGAGAAGACAAATTTGTAAATCCTGGGAATCCTACGAGAACCCTTTGTGTCTTGGCCAGGAATGGAGCGCAGCTGACTCGTTGTGTGAGAGAGAGAACCCCAGCTATAGCTGTCGCACACAATAGGGAACTGCTTTCATAAATCATAAGCTTTTGTTTTAGTTTGTGCACGCTAAAAGTTGCAAAATACAAACACAGCAGTATGGCAGAGGGTTACATGTACGGGCTGAAAAAATATATGGAATTCAACCGCAGAAGTACCAACCGCCTAGCAACATGATACAATTCGCCTTATCTTTGGCGTCAGGACCGCTCTTATTTTCCCCGCTACATTGACTACACCATGTATGCACAGCATTCTCATTTTAATTTTACCTTACAATAAACTCAGAAGCATTGTCATACTCGAGTTCTCCGTCTTTGGTATCTGTATGGGCTTGTTCTTGAGTTTCCTACGGCTAATACTAAATGTTGTATGGAACTTATAATGTTGCTATTGGTAGCATAAGAACGTTTCAATGCTGCTAAAATCAATTGGCGCCGTTGTTTCTTGCCAAAGCTAACGACATGTATTGCATGGCGGATAACATTATCGATGACGTACTGTCGCAAAAGTATCCGATTCTTGAAAGGTTCAAAAGCCTTATTCTCCGTAACTTGACGACGTGTTTTACAAGGACGCAGAACCGAGACTTGTAAGACCCACGCATTGATGTGATAGTGATAACACTTTATAGAGCTGCGTTTTACATGGTTTCTGGGCTTTAATTTGAAATTGTTCTCCAGCGGCTGTAATAGCTTTGATCCCTGTCGTTGCGGTTTGCATGAATTCCAAGGGAGGTACTAGCAGGAAGGTTAGACGGAACGTTGGAGGCAGTGAACTTGAGCTTTCAGGCCCCTTTGCAGCATACGATTATAACGAATCATTTCTGCCTGCCCAATTACATGAATTATTGTACTGCTTGAGGTATCCATACAAGGATTCAGTGGATGCGAATGTTCATAGTTTGGTAGGATTCGCGTCAGAGCTTTGCGGTTTTGATGGTACCATGCTTTAAGTTGAGAGAACCAAGAGCTTTTACAAGTCCACCGAAGTGAAATAGATGCAAGATTGATTTCATAATTGGAACGAGAGATTAAAAGATTCTCAAGCTGTGCATTTCACCACAGAAATATGAAATTGCAGCTCGAAAAGAGTCTGAAATATCTGCTGGCTCAATGTAAACGCGAGCTGGATCCGGCCATGTTACTTTTTGGCTTTCACTTTCACTAATGCCTCTCTCTTCACCGACCATCCAGTTGTTGGATTCCGAGTTCACCTTGTCCTATTATACTATTGGAAGACTGAGGATTGATGAGTCCGTTCTATGGAAGAAGGATATTGCATATCTGGTTTAACCGTGACATTCCTTTGCTGCAATGAGGTCTTTTAATTTGTGTACGGTTTCTCTGCAGCCGGTCATGTGTCGGTCTGTTGTGGCTTAAGTACATAGACTAGGAGCTTGAAAAGATACAGCTGGATTTTACTCACGAACAGTCTGTGGTGGGCAAGAGAGACTGTTCTCCTTTGCGATTTTATCCGCAGGATAGGACAGGACATGAGCAGCGCGCTCGTGGATGCACTGGACTGATGTGGAGCTCTGTTACTGTATCTGAAACTGGCAGGTGTATTACAAGATTACATTTATGGGAGATAACATCTGTCGCGGAAGAAGGCGGGCAGCTTTGCAATAATTCTCGGGAAGCAAAGTCAAGTTGAGGAAAAACTAGCTGAGGGAGAAACAGCTTAGATGCCGACGCTTTACACTACTTTGCCTATTTTGGTTTTCCAATTTTACCTAAGATTGAGCGTGAAAAGAAAAAGTTTTCCGCAGTGCCAGTAACAAAATCGGAGAATCTCAGAAGATATGTACGGAGTAGTTAGGAATTCCATTTGCTTTCTCCTTTTTGGTTGAAGTTCCCCTGTTGTACTTTTGTGAAAATCCCTTGGTTCAGTCAGAGCAGCGATGAGGAACCATGGTACTAGAGAAAAATGATGATCAATTCAATGATCAAGTCAATTTTGCTGAAACCTTTTAACTAATGAAGTTAACTCTTTCTCCCTTTGTGCAAGATAAGACGATGAGGCAGAGAGAGACAGACCAAGAGGCTTGAAGAGCCTCTCTCTCCCTTGCCAAGTTTACAGAACACGCTACAGGATGAAAAGTGTTCCGTATAAAAACTTTTATTCAAAAATTCTTAAGTATATGTTGGTATTCAAAATCGAGAAGCAGACCTTTTGCATATGAAGGGCGATTGTCTACGTGGATTGAACGGTTGCGAAATGCCATCCGATGCTCCGCCTGAGCAAAGTCAATCCTCGTTCGAATTCTCCCGTTATGTTTGATTTCCATATCGCATGATTACATATGACTTTGTAGGTCTGCAATGCTTAATATTTGCCCATGCCTTTCATCTGATTGAATGTGGTAAAACTATTGCTTTTTTCCACTAACGATTCAGCATGCTAGGGCGGCGAGTTGTGACAGAAATACGAAATTCTCTTGGAATTTTCTCTCACTCTCACCCTCCCTCTGCTTACCCAGCTTCAGTTCAACGTTGACTGGATGGCACGTGGCAACTGAGAATTCTTTCGCACAGGTAGAAAGGGAGAAAGTCAAGGCGGACGGAAACGGATCCTGCTTTGTTTTATTTTAAGGCCGAGCTAGCTTATAGGGATTGGGAGCAGAAGGACCGTATCTTACTCGTGACTCTTCTTGACTGCTCCATTTTACGTAACTGCTGAGACAGTACAGCAGAGCAGCTCCATTTCTATCTGTTCTTGTCGCTTTCATTCCACCGCTTAAGCCTACCTTCTGAGTATTAAGGAAGAGGCAAGAAAAATGTAGTACAAAACTGTACAAGCCTTAGGGACAAAAAGTGATGGCGCGTTTTTATGTTGCGAAAAAATGCACTGAAATAGTGAAACAAGAAATCCAAGTTTCATATTATTAGGATCCATACGGCTACCTCCAGTAGAGTGGGGTGCACCGCACTCACACTTGAATCTTCTGCCTAGGATCGCAGTTTCCGTTAGGATCGACCACTAATTGCTGTGAATTGAAGCTTTTGGATCGTAATTGTACTGAGATTGTGTTATTTTGTACCACGCCACGATTCGCTGAGATTCCGTGTATCGGAAAGTTAAGGAATTGCCCTAATGTTCCAATTCTGGCGTTGGAAGCCAGTAATTATCGCACTGGGGAACTCAGGGGAGTTCAGGTCCCAACATCGTAAATCTAACACACCTCGTGCTTGTGCCCATATTAATTATGACCGAGTTGGTTCCTGTGGCTCATCCTCAAGCGTGTAATTGCATTCCTGAAATATTGCTTGCACGGGCGAATACGCATATACAAGAAGATCATATAACGTTCCGGGCTGGAGGTTTCCGTTTCACAATGGCGTCTCGCTTTAACGCCGGTCTTTGTTACCCGAAATATTTGTGCAAAAAGCTAGCCATCACAACAGGGTCAAAGGAGGGAGCAACTCTTGATCTTTTTTATACTCTGGAGGCAGTTTATCATGTCAGTTTCACGTTGCAGACGTACTGAGTTACCTCATTCTTTCGCTCGCATGAAATAGTTCGGGGAAATTCGTTTAAAAATATAAGCCGATAGCAATGCGCGCATACAGGTAGCTTGATGCACTGCAGGTAAGGCGGAATTTCAACCTCCTACGCTTGAACATTTCGATTGCGTTAAATTTCCGTTCATTGATAAGTGATTAGGTTTCAGTACTGAAGATGAACATTCAGATTAGCAGACTGTCGTAGGAACTTAAACCGAGAGAGTTGTCTACCAAGTTGGACGGAGAGCCAAAGATGGGATGTTGAGAAGACGGAGGTTTGTTTGAATTGTCTTCCCTGCTTAATGACTCCTGATAGTAAATGTAGTGAATTGAATTTCACCAGAGTACGGAACAAGCGAATTTGCGAGACTTTTAAACAAGTATTTCTTGAGTTTTCTTTGAGGAGGTGTCCTAGAAAAAAATAGTTCCAGCCCTAAATCCCTGATAATGGTGTGAGGAAAAAGAAAACTATACAGGAAGGAGCAAACCTTTACCAGAATATAAATGAACGGGGAATCCGAGAGGATTTGCCCGAACTAAAGACAACTTACAAAGGGGATGAAGCTCATTAGCTTTATCCTAGATTGTTTGAGAAGGATAAAGTTAATCGCACGAGAGGATTACGTACAGTGAAAGCTGAGTAAATAAGGGAACATGCAGATTCGGAAGCCTGAGGTAATTTTTCTCTCCTGGAACCTTCTATCTCTGTAGTTTGATAACTGAAGGCAAAGAAGCAGAAAATTCACAGTAATGAACAACTCATGTATCTTAAGGAGGGTGAGCAGAGGGTTCTTGCATCCGTTCACATCTTGGGGAATTAGCCAGCGTAAACTCTCAGTGTAACCTGTGATACCGCTCTGGATGCAAGTTTAGTAAAAGGCGACTTTCTTTCGTCCGAAATCAATTTCACACGAACGAGTGTATGCACATTTGCGAGGTAAAATTAGTCTCTCGTACAAATACTAAGCATGATGATGCAAGGAAAAGACCCATTGCTACGAGTTAGGAACTCCTTGCACGTCTTGCTGGATTTCATCAGCAAACATAACGCAAAATGCAGTGACGTTACTGTGTAAGGAGCACGTCTGAAGGTGTTGAGAAAGAAAGTGCACGGGTGGGTTATGCCGCCTCGTAGATTTGTTTCACGCACACAGCCCGTAATAAATGAGTTGAGAAATGAATGACATTCAGTAGTTATCGACTCGCGGCTCTGAAAGGACATGATTTAGTTTTTGCAATTCCCAAAGTTGATGCAACCGCGGAAGTGATGTATCATCCGATGTGCGTCTTCTCAAAATATGAGCTGAGCGATAGATGATCATTAGAGGTAATTTTGACGTGGACTGGAATGAAAAATGGCGTTTGCTCTAGCACCGAAGGAAATCTCCCTCTGATGAATTGAGATGAGAAGAAACTCAGACTTGGGTGAGGTGCTTGCTCGAGTATACAGTTTTCATCCGTCTGAAAACTGCTTCCTGAATGCATTACGTACCGTAGTAGTTTCTTGATATTGTGGGAGGCATTGACTATGTGACATTAAGCCACTGCCTACGTTTTTTACTACCAGTAGATGTGGTAGCAGTCCGTCTCTTACGCGACGTGTAACAATGTTGAAAACAGTAAGCATAAGCTGGTAGGATAGAACCTGCTCGAGAAGCAACATTTGCAAAATCCTATATTATTTCGCTAATTTTTAATTCAAATGTTTGCTATCGTTCTTCGTGATCTTGAATGATAAGATCGCAAGTACCTGCAATTAGGCTAATAACGAGTTGAGAAACTCTTGAATTCAACCGGTATTGCCAACGCATGCTCGAATTATTGCACCAACTTAAGCATTTTATGCATTTTCAAGGCTGGGTCTAAAAACCAAACTTTTGGGGCTACTATAGCTAGGATGGAGTAGCACGTACACACCGTCACAGCCTGTTTGCTGGACGTGAGAAAGTCAAGTGGTATTGCATAATGTGTGGAAGAGGCAATTATGCAAATTTGTTAACGATGTTGGAAAACACATAAGCAATCAGAAATGTTTTAAACATTTTGCAACTCCATTGGCAACTTCGTATATACGCTGCAAAGGACTTTTAGTGGCAAAAAACTTGAGCCGTTGCCAACGACTTGGGTTGTGCACAACCTTCATGTAAGAAAACGCGAGCAAGCTGGAACAAATATTTTTATGGAGACATATGGTGTCAATTAATTTACTACATACTAGTCTTAAATATGAACGAATTTAGCCTATTTCCTCTTCATATTCGAGAATTCACGAATAC